>JACGDI010005222.1:174199-215693 GCA_014898725.1 Jacaranda copaia | reverse complement strand
ATTTTTTCATGGCTTTAGTCTCCATCAGCTTTCTGGGCTTTTTAAGGAGGTTATCATGCTGGATGGCGTAAAGAACCACCTTTCTTAGGATGTTCAATGGTGTATAGTCTTGGAAACACTTGATCTGAGATCAACCTCGCTCCTTGTATTTTTGGTCGTCTCTTTCCTTCTTTTTTTTCTCAACTTTAGAGGATCCAAACTTGAGCTTATTCATTTCCTCCTGTATTATGTACCTTTCTGCCAGGTCGAGTAGCTCCTCCATCGACCCAGGACATTCCCGCACCAATGCATTAGCGCACTCTTTGTGTCTGAGCCCCAAGAACAACACATCAATCAAGAACTCAATTCTGGAGTTATCTATTTTTAGGACCTCTGTGTTAAATCTAGTGAAGAAATCACGGAGGGACTCCCCCTTGCCTTGCTTGACAGTGTGGTGACGGGTATGGGGGAGCTTCGCCTTTCTTCTGTTAGCAAACTGGTGCAAGAACTTGTTGCACAACTGGTTATAAAAATAAATCAATGATAGTTCAAGCTTCACGAACCAGTCTAGTGCAATGCCTTGGAAGGTGGTCACCAACATCTTGGCCTGAATATATTCATCATGTCCATACAACTACATCATATGCTCAAACTGCATGAGGTGCTCATTGGGATCAGTAGAGCCATCATACCTCGGTAGACCTGTTGGGACTTTTGCATTGATGGCGATACGCTCATCAATGAAATATTGAATGAAATAGGACTCTCTCTCCTGACGAGATCTCTGAGGAGCATCCAAGTTTGGTGCTCTATCAGTGTTTCTTCTCGAAATCTCATCGAGACGCTTGTTTAGCTGGTGGACTTAATGGTACACTTCTTCTCATTCATCCCAATTTACCTAGGTGGCATTTCGGTCAAAACCTAATCTAACATGCTCGGCCCTATTACGCTGTTGGGCTCAAACGGGCCGAGGTATAAGGTTTGTAGATTTTTCCCTTTCTTCACAGTAGTTACGCCTAGAGCGTTCGACCTTATCGCTCTGCATGGCTTGATTAGGTCTAACGTGATCTACCAAATCTGCTATCTCTTCCTATATTTCTGGTCGTCTGCTCTCCTCCTGCGAGCATCTGGGATTGATTTCACGCTTGGTGGGTGGTAGCCTAGATTCTTTACGGCCGCAATTGTTCTCAGGAGACTTATTCTCTGGCGGAGGTGGCTGTAGAGTTGCACTAGCGGCAAGAGCAGGCACTGAAGTGTGTCTGTTCAAAGCGATAGATAGCTGGGCTGATATTTGAACTGAAATTTGCTATCAGCTACATTAATTGGGACATTGTGAGCGTCACCACCAGTTCCTGAGAGGCATTGGTGCCCAAAGCATGTATACCTTGCTGGGGGGAGGGGGAGGCAGAGAAGTGGACCTCCTATTTTTCTCCTTTTCAGATGCTGCTCTGCGTGTGTTTATCATCTTTTCGTTGCAATCTCAATAGCTTCCCACAGACGGCTCCAAAATTGATACCGCTAAAAGTTGCTTATAGTGAAAACGATAGTGTTTGGGATGAATTCGACCAGAGAGATTGAGCATTCAAAGCTATATTATAAAAAATAATTAAAAATTATTAAAAATAATATATGAGATAAAAGTAAAAGTAATGTAAATTTTAATTGAACTTAAGGACAATTCTATCTTTTTAATACTAAATTAGCATCAAACAAGACGAGGGGGCGATGAGCATGATTTTCAAAATCATAAGGAGCTGTCTTGTATATATATATATATATATATATTTTGACAAGTGACTATTATGCCCATTTTGTATATCACTAAGGGTAAAATTGTTATTAGCCTAATTATTACTCATGTTCAATCCATAAATTTGCTTGTTTGTGTGTCGCCGGCATCTCATGACTATGCATAAAATTTTATTATCATTATTTAATTGCCAAAAAAAAAAAGAAAAAAAAATGAAAGAAAGAAAAAGAAAGAGACAGGAGACCTAGTAAACATCTCCCATAGGTAGCCATGAGTTGTGACCCACAAGGATTGTTTGATTTGCTTTTTGGTGTCGAACAAAAAAATCCTTTAACTTATATGTATATATATTTTTTGTTCCTATGATGTATCGGATCAATTTCTTTATTTGCCCTTATTTGACTATTTTTTTAATGAACTTTAAACATGAGTAAGGGCAAGTTTTGATTTACAATAGGTGTTTCTTGTAAATTCATGAAGACAACCTTTTTTATTATATAATTTTCAAAGAAATCCTTTTTGAAGGAGTTTATTTCTCTAAGTTTAGTTGGATTTAAATTTGTACATGCTTATCCACCGTATGCCACAAGAGTCCAAAATTCATATCCTAGGATGATGAAGGTGATGCTTAGGACTTCTTTTTAATTATGTAAAAGCACATCATATGTCTAATTTGAGGAATAATATTATTAATGACATTAAACTTTAATGTATGGCCATTGGAACCACTGCTCCTTCTTTTCATGGTTTTTCCATCGTTAATAAGTGTTGATATTGTTAGTTATAGAAGTCTTACCATTTGACCGTTCTTAGTTTATAAATAATGGTCACCTTTTAAAACAAATAATAATGAAACAAACTTAATTAAATATGTTTTGATCAGGTTTACATGCACAGGAAGTTTAGATTTAATTATTTTGGAGCTAATTCTAGTTAGTATATAAAACGAGAGAGAGAGAGAGAGAGAGAGAGAGAGAGAGAGAGAGAGAGAGAGAGAGAGAGAGAGCTAATTTTTTATGGTCCTATAAGAGTTGTGATGTTGTGACGATATAAGTTAGAGTACAATTGAAGTTCCATGAATTAGATATTCATTAAGTTGGATGTTACTATCATTTCAACAGGTGATCAAGGATTTGACATAACAGAACTACAATTGATACGACCCATAAGTACTGTGAGTGCCTAAACTTGTATGTATTATATAATATTTTTTTTTTTAAATCCAAAAGGATATATATGCTACGTAATCCACTAACAACTTTTTTATTTTACACTATATTATATATGTATTCCACTACACACAAAAAGAGAAATTTTCTTATTTTATTTCTAGATGAAAGAAAACATGTGCTTTTATGATTTGTTTTTAATGCTTCTAAACTAGCAATTAAATTTGATAATCAACTGGTGACTAATTTTACTGTCACTGTTAGTTCGACCCAACTTAGTTTTAGTGTGCAAGGGACTTCACTAGGTAGCAACAGGCTCGCTGGTTGAAGCTTAGGCCCTCATGACCTAATCTCCTCAGCGCACAACAAAAGCTGTTTGTAGCTGAGGTGGATCGTGAGATTTTCCAAGGATGTAGGTTCAGGCACTATTTTGGTAAGGTCACACCTTGCCCCAAGTAACAAGAGATTGTTATGGAGGGAGTAATAAGGTTGATTGGCTATAGCAAATACTGTATGATCATCGCATTTAAATTATTAGTCTAGCTATGAACATGTTTACTAAGTTTTTGTTTCATTAATGCTTGACCATTTATTGCTTTTCACCAATATTCTTCTTGAATGTTTTCACTAAACTAATCATGTTAAATTCACAAACTTACATTGCACACACTTGGCATTCACTAAGTCTTTTACTCACACTCTACTTGTTTTTAACTTTCTTCTGGCAGATCTGGAAGCTAGCCTTGATGAGGATGATGAACCAGTCTGTGATGAAAATTAGAGTTGAAAGGTTTTTGATGAGGAATTAGTAGTATTTTAGTTTCATTTATCATGTTGAGGAATTAGTTCTTGTTTTATTTTTATTGTTTATTGAACTTGTAGAGATTTTGAGTTTTTCCATGTATTAGATTTATCTGGACTACTAAGAGCGTTTAGAGTTTATTAATAGATATGATTTTAATTGACGGCTCATTTTTTTTAGGGATTGAGTTTCGCGCCTGAGACTAGTTTGTATTGGGGTGTGACAAAATATATCTCAAAAATAATCTTACAACCATTTATAACCTCACATAACATCAATCATCACATCACTATAATCATTACATTTTATCTCACAATCAATTACAACCTCACCTCTCATTCTCATATCTCTCAAATTCCAAAACATCCCCAAAATCTCTAGAACACTAAAACATGAGGTCAAGTCTCACAAGCAATCACAACTTTTGACTCGACCTCCGCCACCATAATCCATAAATATGTATGTGCGTGTATATATATATATATTTATATTGATTAAATTAATTTTACAATTTAAAATAAATATTCATTTAATTCATAATGTTCTACTTTATTTCTTATATCAAAATAATAATGTATGAGTTATTCACTTTCTATCAAGACAGTCTAATAAGCATAATTTGTAATCAATAATGACACAAACAATATATATATATATATATATATATTCTTAACGGAGTTTTTATTTATAAATTTTATTTTGATAGAATTTTCATACTTTTTTTGTACAATTTTGAATCATTATCTAAATATATGTATAATTTAAAATCATATATTTTGCTATACTAACTAAAATAATACATGTCTAAAGATTTAAAATTAATGAAACACATGCATATTCTATACAATTAAATAGAATTTCCAAAGATTAAATGGAAAGAGAAATACCTTAAGAATTAGGAAAATACAAAAATGGTAGCTAATTTAGATTTGTGCTATTTAAATTAATGATGTGAAGAATTGAAGATGGAAGAGAGTGAACAAAATGCATGGATGTAACTTTTTAAGATTTTGATTATATTTATTTGGATTAATCTTATTTTACTTTTGTTGATCTTGGATTATATTTATTTTGAGCGAAATTATAATTTACGCACTTTTGAATTAATTATTTATTTTTATTTAATTTATTTAGAGAAATATAATGAAAAATGGAGAGAGGGGAATGGCAGCAAAAATCTTTGCATCAATTGTATGCGGAGATGAATACAAAGCTCTCCTCCCAACTGGGTATGCAGGCGGATATAAAAATTAATTTGAAAACTAGGAATACGGATGGGGACTAATAATTCTCAACCCCACCTTTCGTATTGCTATCCCTAATTTAAATTGTGTGTATTAATGGCCAAAAGAAATCAAATCCCCAAGTAAAAATCCCCGCCTCCCGATGACTTTTCTTAAATATATATATATACCTATTACAAATAACAGAATGAATTTGAGTGGAGTTTATGTCCAAAAATTACCTATATGTATATTATATATTCAAAAATTACTCATTTTCCTATTATTGAAATTTAACAAATTCAGCTAAAACGAAAATTAAATCTATATAATGATAAATTCTGATATATAAAAATTACAAAATATTTATTGATATTTATGTAACGGTATATTTTGTAAACTATACATACATACATATATATATATGTTTGCATATATTGTACGAAATAACACCATTTGAAAAAATAAAAACAATAATAATAAAGAGAAAAACATAATATAATTAGAGAAAAAATGAAAGAAAGAACTTAATATGAGGAAGAGGAGAGAGAACAAATAATAGAACTTTTTTGACTTTTGTTTGTTTTGTATATGAAAATTAAATGTATGAATTAACTCAATTAAATTAAATTTATGCGCTAAATTAAACTTAGATAGCAATTTTTTTTAATGATATTCCAAAATATTTTTTAAAAATTAATCAATATACTAAATAATTAGATGGAATAATAAACTAGACTTAGCTCACAGAAGATAGGTAGGGCTGTAAATAGATATTCGAAAATTCATTTACCGTTTACATTTATATCTGTTTATACAAAATTTATCTACATCCGTTTAAAGCATATATTAATTAGTAGATATGCGATTATAAATAGATACGGATATGGTAAATGTGTATCCAATTCGTTCAATATTCACTCTGAATATATATTTATTATATAATATATTATTTATATTTTTTAATAAAAATTTCATAATCCATATATGTATATATAAATTATCATTGAAGAATTGGGAAGAAAAAAGAATAAATTTAAAAAATTATTGCAATATAGAGCAAAAATTGAAGAATAAAGTTAATCAACACAATTATTATTGGTTGATTTTATAATTAATACACTTAAATACCATTATTATTATTAATAATAATAAGTACTAATAATTAATTATAAAGTCAATTATTAATTAGAAATCATGCTATTTGTTTGATTGCTTTCTTTTAATGAAATTATATAGTTACTTCTATTAATTAAAATATATATTTATTATAGGTTAATTCATAGATTTATATATTTGGATATTTGTAAATAGATATTTAAATAATTATCATTGAATATGAATATAAAAAATAATTCGAATATGGATAAGTTTAATAAAATATGAATAAATTTGAATAATTATAATCGAATATGAATGTATCCGAATTCGACCGATATCTAACGAATACAAATTCGGATATCATTTTTTAATATCCATAAAATTTATATTTAAATCTGAATATTTGAAAAGTTAAACAGATACGAACATAAAAATAGTATATTCGACTTTTTTTAATATCCGTTTACATCCCTACGAATAGGTTTTGAATTAGTTATGGGATGGTAGTAATATAAGATCTCATAGTTTAAATATTTGAAGTAAAATTAGAATATTATTATTTCAGTATTTTACTGTGTGAATTTAGATAAAACGACACCCTAATCATTTACAAACCTCTAATCATACAGTTGGTTTTTATTGTTAGCTAATTAATGATGGCTATATTGGTTTTGGTGTTATTGCTTAGATTGCATCGCTTGATCAAATAAAGAAAATGAGGGATATGATATTCGTTCATATAAGAAAAGAAAAGGCAATAATGATAATATTAAACTACAAGTTGGAGAGATCAACCGCCCATCTCCAAGAGGTCAGCCATCAGCAATATATGCTGAGCAGAATAAATTTATAATTCTGAACAGCTCAAAGCGGACATCTGCAGTTGCCACTAAGCAAGAATTATTTTATAAATTTATACAGATGCTGCACTCAGCTGTCAGCTGTATTTACAATTAATAATTGGATAATTGTATTAAACCATCGATCTATAGCGCTCGTTGTATATTGCTCTTTAATCGTTATTGATGTACAGTTTCACTCTTTGAACTAATGAAAATATTCGTCAATACCACATTTGTACTGTTCTGATAGAATGTAACCAATAAGCATTGGACACGTGTGTTGAAGGCAATAGAATATTCTTTTTAAATTCCACCGAAATAGTACAAAATATGGCGTTGACGAACATTTTAATTAGTTCAGGGAGTAAAATTGCACATCGAAAATAATTGAGGGGCAATGTGCATCGAGGGCCATAGATTGAGATGTTTAATATAATTAACCCATTAATAATAGTAAAAGGAATATAACAAAAATTCGAATGAAATTGTTAAAAATTCAAATTATTTGAAGAATTACAATAGAAAGAAAATAGGTAGCAGCTTTTTCTGTTTCTGAAAGACGAGTTTAAAACCAAAAGGCATATTTGGTGTTATATCCAAAAGATACTATTTAAAAGGAACTAAAATTCAATTATTAATTTAATCACTTGTCATTATTTGATATTTCTTAATTAAGATCATAAATAAACATCGCTTATTTAATATTTTGTCATTTTTTGATATTTCTTAAGTAAGATTATTATAAGGCATTGCAAAGATTTTAAGAAAAGTTTTCAAACTATATATATTCGTACTTTTTTCTATAGTCTATACAGCAGCGTTTGATTATAATTGTGCAATTTTGATCAAATTCTGAATTTTTATAATTTTGAATTTTTAACTAAATTAGAATATTTTTATTGGTAGATAGTTAACAACTTGATTCAAATCTAAAGACCATGTATTTTCTTTATGAACAACTAAATATTTATTAACTATTACGTAAATGTTAACAATTGATAATATTTTTTCTTCAACAATTTAGATAAAATTATTATATCTCCATTATTTTTTTTTTATCTCAATTAAATTCACAATAATTTCAAAAGTAAGAATTGTAGATCCATCAAAATCTGTACTTATTCATCTTTACTCTCAATATATGAAAGTTTCTTTATAACTCTTTAGTTCCATAAATTTTCCTTGATATTCTCTTATTTTTAATTATTGATTATAATTATACCATTATATATAGGATATTTACAAAATTGTTTTATTAATAATCCCAATTTTCTAGCTTTTCTTTCTCTTGATTTCTCTGTATGTGTCATCACTTCATTTTTCAAATTATTTATTTGTTTGGTTGGTTTAATTGCTTATTTTTCAAGTTACACTTATGTTCATTTAATTTTTTCACTCAGTGAATGCAAACTACGATGATCCTAATAGTCCAACACTATAGATTTGTGGGGATTTGTTGTAATTGGCATCAAATCAATTAGGATTTGTGACTAATTATATGTTTAAGAAGTTGTTTAGCTTTATCGATTGATGCCAATTTGGTGGGAATCCATAGATATTGTGGAAATGAGAAGAGGGAAACAAAGTGCAAAAGATTATTAATGTGGGGGAATCCCACATTGGATATGAGACAAATTGTGGGGAAATAAGTTGGAGTTTATAAGGATCTTTTGTCTTATATTAAACCACTTATCCCACATTAAAAGTTTTTCCTATGTGATTGCACCTTATATATGGTTCAAATACTAGTATTTGACAAAGTATCAATTAAGAGACTTATGAATGTATGCCTACACACACGTGTGGCTACCGCCGCTTGGCTGGGCCCAACAATGGGCATTTAGGTGAATTATTTTGGGTCTCAAGTTTATCTTTTTCGCTTCAAATTCCAACTTTTATTTGGAATTTAAAACTTAAAATCAAATTTTAAATTCTAAATTTAAGGTGTAAAACTGTTTCTCCAAGTACAAAAGTTGCCCAAAAACAAATTTGAAGTTACATATTCATTGCACCTGATCTAGAATGAATCTAAACATATTTTTGCACCTACTCTAGAATGCATCTAGACACATTATGGGCCCTCTCTCAACCATATAAAACTACTACTACAGGCAAAGTTGTACAATATACAGAAAAAGCTAATCTTCATTCTTCTTCCTCTCATGTCTGCTCTGTCAACACTTTCACAGGTGTTGTGTTCGCACCAGAATTCTGGCAATTGAGTAGGGTTTGAGGTAAAGTTGCTCTGGAGTGCATCAGAAAGTTTTTGGACTATCTTATTCTGGAGGAAGTCATTATAGCACCCTTTGCACCAGCGAGGGGCAATTAATTCTTCAAGACGAACCACTATTTGGTGATTCAGTCAGATTACTAAATTCTATTACAATACAGAATTTGTAGCTAAGTTTTCTTCATTCTCTCTAACTCAGTTATGTTTTCTTGCCATATTCCACTAGTTATTTGCTTTTGGTTTAAGCTGCTTGAATTGAATTGACATTTAAATTGCATGCTATTTTCGGAAAAAATTTATATCTCGGTTTAACAAACACTGCCTCTATTATTATAAACTATTTAAATATCTTTGAATTGTTGTTTATGATCTGCTGCTGTCTTTATAACACAACTAAACCATCCGAGTTCACCTTTAATTTATGCACCCACTCACACCAACATTAATAGACTGACTAGGGGGAAGAAGAACAAGCTTCCATGTATTAGTCCGGGTTAGAGCACACGTCTCTTCATCTATAGCAGCTCTCTAGCATCATGGAATTTTGTAGGAATAGAGTTAAATTCTATAGCAAAAATAAATGAACAGAATGCAGCAGACAAATATTTATAAGATATAAAATTAGATATAAAACGAGATGTACAAGTATGCTTACCTTTGCATAGGGCAATCAATATGTGTTGTTTAGAAATAGACGGCGGAGAAAGGTCTAACTGCAGAGAAGTAAGCTTTGGAGAGCATGAATCAGAAGGCTTTAGCATACAGAGGAGGCCTTCCATGCAAGTCTCATCTCAACAAGTATTTTGAGTATATTAGAATAGCCGTAAAAATCACAGTTTTCATCACTTTTACCACGATCACGACCATGAAGTTTAGCTGCTCCAGCCTCCTCGAGTATTACCACGGCCTCCTTGTCCCCTAACTTGACCATTTACGATTGTTTGGGCCAATGTTGCGAGTCCTAGTAGGAGAATGTTGAGAGGCTAAGGCGCATCAATTCCCAACGGGAAGTGCAACAAGTGATGGATGATAGGTGAAAAATCTCAATGCTCGAGAGTAGACTTTATCAAGAGTGGGCAACTAAGAGCTAGCAATAACTTGATAATAAAAAGACTCATATTATGGTGAAGAATGTCAAGTTGATCTCTCCACTTCGCATGGTCCCAGAAGAAATAAGATAAGATTATTCCTCTCGGCAATGTGATTGAAATTTCTAAAATGGTTTGTCAACTTCAATTCTCCACTAGTGGAAATCTCTAGTCATAGCAATGGGTTCGGATAAAATTTGAAATTGCCCAAGTTTAATTTTTGAACTCGAAACCTCCCAAACTCGCCCCGCTAGAATATAATACATATTAATTTTGTTGATTATGTGTATATTTGTCATGCCCCCAAAATCAAATCTTGCAGTCTAGTCTCAAGGCGTAAAATTCAATCATAAATATATGATATTAACAATCCAAAATCATAAAATTTGAAAAGAACTCCAATAAATCCAATGCTAGTTTAATAACACAAAACTCAAAGTATCATTACCTAACCTCAACTAAAACAAATAAAGTACATAATAAATAAAATAGAAATAATAAGCTTAGGAAAAAATATTGTAGTTTACTGCAAAAATCTAATCTAAGACTTCAATCTTAATTCTCGTCACACGCAAGTTCCATCTCCTCACTAAGGCTAGGATTTAGGTCTACCAAAAGAAAGTTGAAGAAAAGAAAAGAGTATGAGTAAAAAACTCAATGAATGCCAAAGGTGAGTTCATGAATTTAACATAATTTATACAACGAAAATATTTGAGAAAAATATAAGTGGAAATCATTAAACAGTCAAATAGTAACAAATCAACAATTTAATAAACAGTTTCCTCAGCTAACAACTTAAATGTGATGATCATATAGTATTTACAGTAACCAGTCAATCTTACGATTCCCATCGTAACAATCCATTATCACTTTGAGTAAGGTATGACCTTACCAAAACAATGCTCGAGCATCCTTGAGAATTTATATGGCCCACCTTAGCCTATTGTGTGTTGGGGGGATTAGGCGATGGAGGCTTCGGATTTAACCGACAAGCCTGCTGCTGCTCAATGAAGCCCCTTGCACACTCAAACTAAATTGAATCCAACTAACAATAACAATAACAGTAATAGTAATTAGCTAATCATCGAACTTAATTGCTAGTCTGGAAGCATTAAAATCATAAACTACATATTTTCTTGTATTGTGAAACAAAATAAATTATTTTTGTGCCTAATAGAATATAGTTATAGTGCAGTGTAAGTTAAAAACAAATCACAAGCAAATTACACAATAGCATATATTCTCTTGAGTTTTGAAACATAATAATACATAATATTTATAAGTTTAGGCACGCACCTTTAAGATCAATCCTAAAAGTCAATTACCTATCTCAAAGTCAATCGAATCAATAGTTGAGTCACCTAATTCATTCAAAAAGCACATTTAAGACTAGTTCAAGTTAAACTCCTCGTCATATTTGAATTGAACAAAGCCAGTTCTAGATTAACTTATCAAGAGCTAAAACCTAGTTTTCAAACTCAAATCCAAACTTGGTGAGACATTCAAACTAAACTAAATCTTTTCTATGTCATCAACAGCATAGGGAAACTCCCAACATAACTGAACAGTTGATCAGCAATTATTTGAACAAGAAAATTACTATATGAAAGAGAATTTTATTATATTTATTCAATGTATACATTAAGCAACAATAGGTTCATATTATTCGAACCCAAATGAAAGCAACCAAACTAATAACATATATACATATATGTATTTGACCTTGCGTATATATACCCATTCCTTATACATTCATGCAATTCAAAATTGGCCATTCTAGTCAAAATTTGCAGCTACATGAACAAACAAATCAATTTTTTTTTTTATTCAAAATAGACTTCCCAATTGAAATTTCGTTCAACAATTGCAGTTGATTGTCATGGAAAACGGGCGGCATTTATTAGGGCAATTCTCTAAGAGTAGAGCTGTGCTTTTGTTTTCTACTATAGAATACCGACTAGGTATACATTTAAAATCCCATTTTCCACACCTAATTGACAGCTGCAAATATAATTAAGAGTTAGCTTCACTACCTCCAACAAAGAAAATGTACTTGAATGAAAAGAAAACCAAATCGCGTTGCCGCCGCTTCTTTCTTTCTTTCCCCTATTTCATTTCTTTTCTTCTGCCGTTCTGCTTTCCTATTCTGCTTCTCTCTTCCCTCCCGCCGCCCTCCGTTTTTTTATCTAATTGGTTTAGGGTTTTGTTCCTTGGAATATGTACAAGGGAAGTGGTTTAATCTGGAATTCTTATTATTATAATTAATTAGAGTTTCATAATTCACTCCTTGTACACTATAATATTAATCTAAGTAGAGTTAAAAATTTTATATTTCCCAAAATATATGGAATATATAATATGACAATAATAACAGTAATTTTTGTTACATATTTTCCCGAGATAATTTAGCCTAATGTTTCAGTTATTAATTCCTTTGTAATGATATAATTTTTGTTTATGAAAAATATAACTTATTTCACAAGAATTGCAATATCTAATATATTTACATATATTAATATTTATGGCTTTAAATAATAATTCTCTCAATTTAATCAAGAGGTAAATCTAATTCAAAATATATATATATACAGATACACACACACACACACACACACATATATATATTATTTTTCTAACTAATATAATAATAAAGCAAGACTAACAGAAAATAAATAACATAGGATAAAATAATTAATTAAATTTAAAAGAAATTCTAAGGCATTATATTTTTTTAATTTAAATAATAAATAAAATAAAATAAGGTAAAGTAATCAATTAAATATGAAATAAAATTGTGGGGCATTACATCCCACCCTCCTTAAATGAATTTGGTCTCCAAATTCACCAAATTCTAACTTGAGTTAGCGAAGAGTCCTGGTGATATTTTTGTATTTCCTCCTTATTTTTTCAAGTCACATTCTCTATCTTATCGCATCTCCATAGCATCAGGATACTCTTTGTGCATAATATTTGTATTTTAATCTAAGATTTGGACTAGTTGCTCTTCGTACGTCAACTCTTCTTCAAGTGACAAATTCTTATATTCTATGATATGTTAAGAATCCTCTTGATACTTGCATAGTTGTGACACATAGAAAACATTATGTATTTCCATAAAGTTTGATAGTGAAAGAAATCGATAATCTACTATGATCATCGTAGATCCTTTTATGTGTGACAATTTAGAAACTCCATATCTCCAACACTAAATTCCAAAAATCTTCTTCTAGCATATGCTTAGCTCTAAGTCATAAGTTGGATAGTTTTGCTCATATAGTTTTGATTTTTGTGAGGTATTGGAAAACTAAGAGAAAGGCCTAAAACTTTTATGTTGATATCACAGTCCAAGTAAGCCAACATCAAGGTGCAAAATTAAGCCTTAGGCTCATAAATATATGTGAAGAAAATTCAAATGGTGATATATTAAAATCTAGAAGGCCTCTAATTTGACATATTTTAGTATTCTTGCTATAATTTTTTCCATGTAGATCGGAGTAGGGTGATTCAAGTGCCTATAGAAACTCAACAGATAGAACTATAAATAATATGTTGACCTCTTTTTTCAGTTCCATTAGAGTCAAGCTATGAAAAGCATCACGGATATTTGTTATTGGAAAATCAAAGCCTGTATTTTCTACCTTGACACATCTTAGTGTTATAGCCATACCTTTCTCTAAATATATTGAATGAAGGTGATTCAAACATATATAGAAACCTAAGATACATATCTACAATTCATATGTTGACTATATTTACCAATTAAATTGGAATTGAGTAGTAAAAATCATCGCAATATTCTGTTCTAGGAAAATCAAAGTCTTGTATTTTCTATATTGCTATACCATAGTATTTTAGCCATAACTCTCTCCCTATGTATCAAATTGAAGTGATTCAATCGGCCATAAAAATCTAAGAGACAGATCTTCAGTTTGTATGTTGATCATATGTCCAAATTAAATATAAATCAAGTAGTAAAAGGCATCATAATATATTATACTAGGAAAATTGAAGCTCTGTATTTTCTGTCTTGCCACACATATTTTAGTCATAATTTTCTCCCTATATATCTGATTGAAGTGATTAAGATGGATATAAATACTTGAGAGATAGATTTACAAATCTTATGCTCATATCATTACTTAATTCTATCGAGATCAAGTAGTCAAAGAGTCAAAATTGTCAATTTTCGACAAATCAAAATTCTATATTTTTTAGACTTGACTCATCTTAGTATTTTAATCATAACTTTCTCTATATAAATCAGATTGAGGTGATCTAGGAGGAATTAGAAATATAAGATGCATATCTAAAATTTGTGTGTTGATCATTTTGCTTAATTCTATCAGGAAGAAGTAGTAAAGATGTCACTAATATCCATTTTTAAGAAATCAAAGTCCTATATCTTCTAACTAGGCACATCATAGTATCTTGGTGATAACTTACTCCATATATATCGGATTGAGATGATTCAAGCAGCCATAAACACCTAACAAATACATCGGTGATTCTTATGTTTGGTATATTTATAGATTCAATCAGTAAATATTCAAAAGAAAAAAAATCATTAGAAAATCTGATCACATAAAACTAGGATCTAAGAGGCCATTCTATCATGTAGCTTTCATTTTCCAAAGTCAAATAGTCACCCTTAATACCAAAATATATCCCAAAACTTCAAATTCTCAAATTAAGATGTTGTTCTCCAAGTTAATCAAAGATTTCAAACCTAAATCTTAGTCAAAAATCATAACCTAAGCTCTTGAAAACTAACCTCAAACTTATCGAAAATACAAGCTAGGTTTGTATCGTTCACTACCTCCAACCTTGGTCTTGCAAGGTGAAGCATCTAAATAATGAACCAACTTATGTGGGCTTTGACTTACCATCTTATCAAAATAAGCTGAGATCAACAAAAGAAAATATCAAAGTATGCTAAGTAGTCATTTCCAAAGAAGATAGCTAAACATTCACAATTCTCAAAGGGGAGAAAACTATTAAATCCTAAAGTATTTTCAATCTATGTCTCATAATATGTCATGAATCCTATCGTCAAGTACCAAAAGTGTTCAATTGTATCAATTTGCATACTTAATAACAATCATCCACAACCTCGATACTAAATAAAATTTGATCAATCATTTTAGTGGTCGAACCTAAACACTCAAATCAATTCCTAAAAGTTCTATGCCCAAATTTCATAGTCCAAGGATCTTATCCCAACATAGCCTAAGTTCAAAACCTAGGCTCTAATACCACTCTGTCATGCCTCCAAAATCAAACCACATAGTCTGGTCTCTAGGTGTAAAACTCAATCCTAAATATATGATATTAACAATTTAAAGTCATAAAATTAGACAAGAACTCCAATAAATCTAATGCTAGTTTAATAACACAAAACTCAAAGTATCATTACCTAACATCAACTAAAACAAATAGAATCCATAATAAATAACATAGAAATAATAAGCTTAGGAAAAACCTAGTAGTCTACTATAAAAATTTAATATGTGACTTCAATCTTAATTCTCATCATACGCAGGATCCACGCAAGATCCACCTCCTCATTAGAGTTAGGATGAAAGTTTGCTAGAAGGAAGTTGAAGAAAAGAAAAGAGTGTGAGTAAAAACTCAGTGAATGCCAAGGGTATGTAATATGAGTTCATGAATTTAATATAATTTGTACAGTGAAAATATTTGAAAAAAAACATAAATGAAAATTATTAAATAATCAAACAGTAACAAATCAAGAATTCAATAAACAGTTTCTTAGGTTAACAACTTAAATGTGATGATCAGATAGTATTTGTTGCAACTAATCAACCTTATGTCTTATTGTAATAGTCCCTTATCGCTCTGGACATGGTGCAACCTTACCAAAATAATGTCTAAGCGTCTTTGAGAATTCCTACGACCCACCTAAGCTACAAATGGTTTCTATTGTGTGCTAGGGGAATTAGGCGATAGAGGCTTGGGATTCAACCAACAAGCCCGCTGCTAACTGGTGAAGTCCCCCACATGCCCAAACTAAGTTGTATCCAACTAATAGTAACAGTAATAGCAGTAGTAACAATAATAGTAATCAGCTGATCATTGAATTTAATTATTAGTCTAGAAGCATTAAAATTATAAAGTACATATTTTCTTGTATCGTGAAACAAAATAAATCATTTTTGTAAGTAGTGGAATATAGTTATAATGCAGTGTAAGATGAAAACAAGTCACAAGCAAATTATACAATAATATATATCATTCTAGATTTTGAAATATAATAATATATAGTATTCATAAATTTAGGCACTCACCTTAAAATTAATCTAGAAATCAATCACCTATCTTAGAGTCAATTGAATCAATAATTGAGTCACCTTATTCATTCCATAAGCACATTTAAGACTAGTTCAAGTTGAACTTCTCATCATCTTTGAATCAAACAAAGCTTGTTCTAGATTAACTTGTCAAGAGCCAAAAACTAGTTTTCAAACTCAAATTTGAATTTGGTGAGCCATTCGAACTAAACTAAATCTTTTCTATGTCATCAACAACATTGGAAAACTCCCAACATAATTGGACAATTGATCAGTAACTATTTGAACATGAAGATTACTACATGAAAGAGAATTTTATTATATTTATTCAACATATACATTATGCGAACCCAAATGTAAACAACCAAACTAATAATATATATATATATATATATTCGGCCTTGTATATATATACCCATTCCATACACAATCACGCAATTCAAAATTGGTCATTCTAGTCAAAATTTGCGACTACATGAACAAACAAATCAATTCTTTTTTTTTTTTTTCAAAATAGACTTCCCAACTGAAATTTCGGTCAACAATTGCGGTAGATTGTCAGGGAAAAGGACAACAATTCGGCATTTACTGGGCCAATTCTCTAAGAGTGGGGCTATGCTTTTGCTTTATGCTATAAAATGCCAATAGGGTAAACATTTAAAATCCCAATTTCCACACCTAATTGATGGTTGCAAATATAATTAAGAGATGGAATTTTACCTTAGCTTCACTACTTCCTACAAAGACGATGTACTTGAGTGAAAAGAAAATCAAATCGTGTTATCGCCGACTTCTTTCTTCTTCCATTCTACTTTCCTGTTCCCACCCCCCACCCCTCTCGCATTTTTTTTGTCTAATAGGTTTAGGATTTTGTTCCTAGGAATATATATATATATATATATACGAGGGATCTTTATTATTATAATTAGCTAGGACTTAATAATTCACTCCTTGTACATTATAACATTAATTTAAGTAGAGTTAAAAATTTTATATTTCTCAAAATATATGGAATATATAATAAGACAATAATAATAATAATAATAATAATAATAATTTTCATTATATATTTTTCCAAAATAATTTAGTTAATTTTTGAGATTTCAATTATTAATTCCTAGTAACGATATAATTGTTGTTTATGAAAAATTATAACTTATTTCACAAGAATTACTATATCTAATATATGTATTAGTATTTATGGCTTTAAATATTAACTCTCACTATTTAATCAAGAGGTAAATCTAATGCCAAATATATATACAGATATACATATATCATTTTTCTAATTGATATAATAAGAAAGCAAGACTAAGAAAAAATAAATAACATAGGATACAATAATTTATTAAATTTAAAGAATTTCTAAGACATTATATTTTTTAATTTAAATAATAAATAAAATAAAATAAGGTAAAGTAATTAATTAAATATGAAATAAAATTGTGGGGCATTACAAAATTTACGTGTTATTTCATATATATATATATATATATGAATATTACAAACATATTCTATAATAATAATAATAATAATATTATCATAATAAATAATATATACATTCAACATGTATATATACGTAACAATAATACTAGCAATATTTATCATTTTTCAAAATTAAAATATACATATATAAATACTTAAATGATAAAAATTTTTTGATAAATTTATTTTCTCATAAAGTTATGATGATGTTACTTTTTTTAATATTTTAAACGTGTCTAATAGGTGTACTATGTCCAATCTAAGCCCATCAATGGGTGGGTTTATCCCTACCCAAATCCAAAAAAAAGTTGCAATACCCCGGCCAGGGCCACACCCACTAAAAAAAATACAATAGGCATAGGTAGGGTTTATACCCATTAATTATCCATAAACACAAACCCAATAATTATCCATTATCCTAATATCTAAATTTGACAATTGACCTAAAAATTACATATACCAAAAATTAAAAATAAACTAATGATAAATTTTCAATATGTACAATAAAGAATATTTATTATTCTTTATACAATAATATATTTTTTTAATAATTTGCATATCTTTGTTAAATATTTAAACATTTTATTCTGTTCACAACATGCAGATTTGTTTGTCACTATTTCCTTTTAGTCAATTGTTGCATTCTAAAATTATTAGTATATGCCCATAAAATATGAGTCTACCATAGTCCATACCATCTAAAAAAATAATGATGAAAGAGTAATCTATTTATTAGAAAGTATGACATATAGTTTAAAGTTTGATGTGATATTTTAAATTTTTTATTTTAAAAAATTATTTAAAAGAATAAAATATGTAAAATTAAAGAGAAAAAGTAAATAGTTAGAGAGAAAATGTAATAAATATATATATGGAGAGAGAGAGAGAGAGAGAGAGAGAGAGAGAGAGAGGAGCTACGTGATGCTTATAATATGTTTTATCTACATAAAAAAGGAATTGGGTCAAATTTGAATTATAAATACTTTTTTAAATAGATAAATTAAAAAAAAATAGTGCTTAGTTAGTATATGATTTGACCAAAGATATATGAAAGTGGACAAATATATGATATCTAGCTCACTAATTCAAATTTTAGAACGAAAAATAGAATCTTTTTTTATTTTATTCACTTAGTACAATAAAATTAAATGTATAAAATTAATTATATTAAATTAAATATATACACTAATTAAGTTTCAATAGTACTTTTTTGTTACCGTATACCAAAAAGAATTTGTTAATGTGAAAAAAAATATCAAAACACTAATAAATTATATTAAAAAAACTAGACCCAATGGGTATTGAATTATATAGAGTAGCGTAGGGTATTGGATCTAATTGTATGAATATTTTAGGATAAGGTAAAATACATAATCTTATAATTTGAGTATTTTAGAGTATAAATATAGGTATGAGTAACATTTCAATGAAATGCCTAGTCCAACCTGCTAGATACAAGTTTGGGATGGGGCAGGGTGCAGTGGGGCCATAAAAATCTAAACAAGATGGATCTTAAATTTGTTAAACCTAGCCCAAAACCCGTCTCATTGTCATATCTAACTTCATACATGCGATACGAATGCTCTTATATAGCTTTTGAAGATGGATTCAAATCGCCTTGGTGCTCTTTAAATTAATGCATATATAGTTGCAATGAAGGGCTTCATGGAGCTCCACACAAAAGACATGATTGACGATCTTCTGGCTTCCAAAGAGCAGCAGTCTTGGAATCAGATGCCAGAGAAGAGGGTTCATCGGCAAGAGAGTGGGCCTTATCGAGACCATCAACGATTATACGTCAACAGAAACAGACGAATGGTGATAATTATTACCATTTAACTTACAGTTAGTAATTTGAAGTGGAGAACTAATGAGACTTTTCGGATCCATGGAGAATCAATACCAGCAAGGAAAAGAAAAAATAGAAGAGAGCAATAAAAGAAAAGGAGGGTTAGAATTTTCTTCTCTTTAAATAATTGTTTTGGCTAACTATACGCTTGTTGCGCTGTTGACTAGCAATGAGTGATCAGCTAGTCAACAAAACAAATCAAAAATTGCCCTAAATTGAAGAACACTAGCAAAAATAAGGCAAATCCTTTAAAATAGAAAACAAAAACCAGCAACACGAAGAACATAATTGAGCGGCAATGAAAATAATTACATAGTGGCGGTTGTGTGTCTCCAACGAGCATTGGCTGCGCGTGACAGCAATGACAACAGCATACTTTTAGTGCGACGACCGTTTTGAGTTTGGGAGCAGCAGCCGCACTGCAAAAAGAGTACAATGGTCGCAATTACCCTGAAAAAACGCGACGGAAATAAATGGTGGCTGACAGTGGTAACCAACGGCGGCATCAACCAAAAAGCAAAGGAATCTGAGGTGTAGATTACAAATTGGATCTGGGTATCATGTAAACTAGAATGTTGCAATAATTTGTGTAATATATTAGAATTTCGTTCTTTCAATTAAACTCACGGCAAAGCATGAATACCATTCCATTAAAAATTAGAAAACTAACATTTAAATTTTCTTTTAGCCATATAATGATAACTATTATTTTAAGTTCATATATATATATATATATATTCAATTTTAGGGGATTGTAAATTTTAATTATTCTAGTTGGTCTTACTAGGAGTATTGAATCATTAAAATTTTAAAAATTAATAATAAAAACACTAACATTAAAAATAGATTTTATCCTATTTCTTATAATAATAATAATAATAATAATAATAATAAGAGTCGTTGGTATGTTAAACACCCTCTTGTGTATATAATTATCTATCAATCAAGACTCCAAGTGTTTGTTTACTTCACATTATAAGGTATAATAGATACATTTTCAAGCCTTATCTTTTATTTGCTTCACATTTTTATAGCTCGTGATATTTTTGCGGCTCGACCAGATATCATGGGCCAAGCTAATTTATGGATCATGCCAAGATGATTTGATCCATTTTTCATCCTTTTAAATCTAATATGAGAAGAAATGAAAAAGTCATTCTTACCCCTCGTACGAGAACCCTAACCTCAACACCTTCCACCAAATTCTGCAGACATATTTTGAAAATTTACTTTCTTAGAAATTAGGATATTTTAGACATTATAAAGTGTAATCACATTGAGCAATCTTGCTAATTAAACATTAAATAGTGTCAAGTATGGAATATTACAAATTTCTAAAATTAAAACAAATAATAAATTATATAACATTAGATACTATTTCTAACTTATATATCATTAATATATGAATCTTATCTAATTATATATTCCCAAACTAACAATCACCAATAATATTATAAGACCACATAGACACGAAAATAGAGAAGAACAAAGAAATAGATAACAGTGGCTACAGTACGCAAATTTCCGTTAAACCCCTTCAAGTATATATGCATCATCTCTATTTAACAAGGCATGCATGACTTTGGCCATGTGAATGTATGTGTGGCAGCCAATGAGGTTTTATTTGACCCGTCACAATACATTTGAAAGTGGAGGATATTGCTTGATTTGGTGATCAGTTGCAATTTTGACGGTTTGTTGTACCATGCATGAGGTACAAGCGAGAGTTACTATCAAAAAAATTAACTTTAGTGACCGTTGGTTTGTGAGGCACAAGTGATAGACAGTATAAAAAAATTAGTTTTAGTGACTGTTGATTTGTGACCGTTCTTAGTAGTCATTAATTTGTGATCGATTCTATTTGAAATTTTTTTTAAAAAAATTGTAGCGAATTAGTGACAGATTTGTGAAGGAATTAGTGACCCCAAACATGACAGTTACTAACTAGTCATTAAATTAGTGACCAATTTGTTTTAGGTTACAAATACGGTCACTAAACTAGTGACAGATTGGTCTTGAGTCATAAAAATAGTCACTGATATTTTTTTTAGGTTACAAAAGTGGTCACTAAATTAGTGACAGATTTTTCTTAGGCCACAAAGCGGTCACTGATTTTTTTTTGTCACAAAAGTGGTAACTAAATTAGTAACCAATTTTTCTTGGGTCAAAAAAGTGGTCACTAAATAATTATATAATACTTTAAGTTAATTAGATAACTTATTATATTAATAAAATTAATTTATCTAATTATATTATATTTTTATAAATTATAATTTAAATAGATAAATATTACATATATAATTAAATAATATATTTAAATAAGTTATTGTTTGTATAGTCGAATAAATTTTAGGTATAAGTAAATAATACATTTTTAATTTAATAAATAATGTCACATGCTATAGTAACGTATAGTATGAAGTTATAACAAGAAAATAATAATACCTATTAATTATTAATCATGCCATTTCTTAAAATTATAAAAATTTAATTATCATCTAATATTAACATAATAATCTATTAATTTAATAAATTGGTTTTAAATAATTACTTTATTTATTGCTAAACAATTCATCTAGCAATTAATGTATTAATTCTTTAATGCTTTAACTTATTTAGATAACTTATTATATTAATAAAAATTAAGTGATTTAATTATCTAAATGAATTATTATATTTATATAAATTATATTTTATATAGATCAATATTACATATATAATTAAATATTCTAATAATATATTTAATTTACTAATATATTTAATATGATATATTAGTTAGTAATCTATTTCATTTAATAATTGATTACATATAAAATTAAATATAATAATAAATTAATTTAATAAATTAATTTTAAATAATTATTTTTTTTATTACTAAGTATTCATATATGAATATCTTTATTAAATAATTAATTAAGTTTTATATACACATAAATATGGAATAATAAATTGTTAAAATAGTCCATTTTAATTAAAATTGGAATTATGTTATCATTTAATAATTTTTTAATGTAAGTCAATATTAATAATATTACCATATAATTATGATTTCTTATATATTTAATTTTAATTGACGAATGCTTTCTTTAAAGTAATACATCATTTGTTATTTATAATTTTAAAAAAATATAAAATATCAAAATAAATTATAAATTAAATTAATTACACATCATTTCTTTACAATCTTTCCATATATACATATACATACACATCATCAAACTATAAATATGCATACATATAGGGCTTGCTTGCTTGCTTGGTATGATAGGATTAGATATGATTGATAAGCGTATGATTCATTATCTAGAAAATATATCAATATTTTACTTGCTTGCTTGGATTGCTAATTTGGATTGTAACTTATAATAAATGTAAAATATCAATTTTATCCCCATTCTTTTTGCAACAATTAAACTATCTTCATTGAATTATATATAGGGATAATTTCATTATTTGATATATTAATCCCAATGGTTTTAATCTTAGGATTATCAATCACACCAAATGGGTGTGATGTAATCCCAATACTTTAGGATAAGATACCGAGTTTGTTATTAATCAAGGGTTTTAATTATACTAACAAAATATTTAATTATATTTGATTATATTTTTATCATGCACAATCATGCCAAGTAAACAAGCGCGCATTGCATAAAAAATTAATTTCTTCATACAAACTCAAAAAACAATTGTAACTTGTTTGTCCCTCCACCAAAACATTAACAAACTAACAACTCATTTTCAAATAATTTTTCCTATTTTCCCAAAACCAAAACAAACTGTTGGCAGTTTCTCCGTTTTACTTCCAAAAATCCATTCTCCCAATTTTTTTTCTAGAAAATGCCCAAAATGCAAGTGAATAGAGCCAAAGTGTTTGAATAATAAGATCTTAGAGCTTCTAAGGTATTAATAATGATAATTTTATAATTAATATAATTAAAACTCAGTGAGCTAATTAAAATCTAGAAAATAAGTGAAAAACTCCTTACCTTTTTAAAAAATATATAAGTTTCTAATATCTTATTTTGAAATCTTTATAAGCTCTTTTCTTGAAAAAGATTATGAAATACTTTTTGACTTCTAGAAACTACCAAACATCTTATAAAATATTTTGAGAAGATTATAAACTCACCCAAACAACTTTTAAATATTTTACAATATCTAACTATACTCTATTCATATAATATGAGATAAATATATTATTTCATAACTTTATTTTGTAGATTTGTATTATTATTAATTTAGAAAACTATAATAAAATTTATCTAAATTTAAAATTTAAAATTTAAATCCTAAAATCACACAACTCTATAAATTTTAATCCTCAATATATTAATAATAGAGAATATTTTTATTAATTAATATTATTATATCTACATATCTAAAACTAAATGCCTATATTCAATAGTTAACATAAAATCTAATTTTTTAAAATTATATTAAAGTATAATATGTAAAAATATTAAGTAACAAGATATGAATCAAGTTATATATAACTAATTAGTGAAAAATTAAATTTTGAATTTAAAAATTAAGAAAATTAATTACTATAATTTAATAAAAATTATCAAATTAAAATGTAAAACAATAATAGATCCAAAAACCACAAATGACCAAGTGACTAAACCCTAACCCCTATTTACATTTCAATTTCTGTCTCTTCCCTCACTTTTTACCAGCTGGGTATTGGTACTCTCTTCCTCCCTTCTTCTTCCTTTTTCCTTATTATTTTTTTTTCAGACTTCCCTTTGCTAGTGAGATGATCGAAAGCCAACACTAGCTAGCCTCCCGATAAGCAAGAGCCAGCAGATTTGCTGGCTCTCACCCTCTATGTCTTCCATGAGACCTAGCAGCAGATGGATTGAGAGAGCCAGCTACTGGCCCTCTCCAAACCCAACAACAACTGGAATGGTTTCAACTGTTGCTGGGTTCTCCAACCCATAACAACTAGAGCCATTCTAGTTGCTGCTGGGTTCTCTGACATAGCTGGATGATAGAGAGGCCAGTAGCTATTGGCCTAAACGTTGGAAAAGCTAGTAGCTACTGGTCTCTCCAGAGCCAGAATGGTTCCAGCTACTGCTGGGTTCTAGAGAGGCTAGTCCAACGTCCAGTTGCTCTTGGGTCTGGAGGTGCTGGCCCCTACCGGCAATGGTACAGGCCAATAGTTGCTGGCCAACGACCACCCCAACTCTAGCTTCTTCTTCTTTTATTTTTGTTATTTTGTTTTGATGAATTTTGTATAATTATAGTTATTTTTTATTTAATTTTGCAAGTTCGAAACTTGGCATTTGGGGGCATTGTAAAGAGGTAATTTATTTTAATGTTAAGTTATAATTATTTGAATTGTGCTTATGAATTAAGTAGTCAATATTTTGTTTATTATGTTTCCTTACACATTTACAATAAGTTACATATGAATTATATGAATTGTGTTTATGAATTATATAAGCAATATGTTTATTATGAATTGTAGTTTTAATTTTGCATTTTGGGGCATTGTAAAAAGTCAACAACAATAAGCATGCAAAATTATTTTAGTGTTAAGTTATATTCATATGGATTGTGTTTATGAATTATATAGTCAATATTTTGTTTATTATGTTTCCTTATACATGGACAATAAGTTACAAATGAATTATATGAATTGTGTTTATGAATTATGTAGTCAATATGTTTATTATGAATTATAGTTATAATTTTATGAATTAATATTGCAGAAAATATGTCTAATAATCGAAGTTGAATGTGGCAACGACTTGATGCAAATGATTTTTTATCTGATAAGTTTGATAGAGGGGTTAAAGAATTTTTAGATTTTGCTTATTCTCATCCTAAGGTTGTTGATCATGGTTGTATAAAAATCTTGAAAACCTTTAACTTTATAAATATATCATGGGTGTTTGTAGCATATTTGATGAAGAGATGTCTAGACAATATCCATATATAACGGACATGGACTTGGGGAGATTACAGGATTCAAAATTTCCACAATGGCTTCAACATTATGTAAGTATTGAATATTCCATTTTTAAATAATATCATTTGTTACATAAGAGTATAATAGTAAAACTCCTGAAACAGGTGATGGATAGTTACTACATGGTTGGAAAGAACATTAGGCAACTAGCACAAGATCCTAGTTGATAGGTTAAAACATATAATGGTTATTTTGTGAATAGGTTCAAGTTCCACATGATCGACTATGGGCAACATAAATCAACCATGAATAGTAGTGTTACATGTGGAGGAGCTCCTAGAGCGATGATGAAGTTGATTATTACGGCATGTTAAAAGAAGTGTTAGAGCTAGAATACTTTGGACAAGAAAACAAAGTGGTTTTGTTCAAATGTCATTGGTATGGCTTATCTAACAGAGGGATTAAAATGCATCCACAATTTAGACTTGTTGAGATCAATCATCAGAGAAAGTTTAACACAAATGATCCTTTTATATTACCTCAACAGGCACAACAAGTGTACTACAAATGTTTTCCATCTATGAATAGGGAAAGACGTGATTGGCATTCAATATGCAAAATAAAGGCAAGAAGGAGAATAAATATCCCCTCTAGTTTAATACAAAACCATGCAAATGAAGCTAGTGTTGAATGTCCATATCAAGAAGATGAAGTGGGTACCTTATTTGAATTTCCTGCTAATGTTAATCTTGACAATTCAAGCATCTTAGTTGATAATAATGCAAATCCAATAGAAATATATTCTAATGAAATTTGGTATTCGATCCCATCAATAAGAAACGTAATGGATAGAGAAGATGAAGAATTAGAGAAAATCGAAAAAGATGATAGTGAACATGAAGTGGAATTTGAAGATTTTGATTCAGCTAGTGGTGTGGGTGAGGTAAATCAGTGTCATTATTGAATGTTATAACTTTTGATGAAAAATATGCAGTATTATTTTCTTGTTTGACTATATTGCATATCACAATTTTTTTTTCTGCTCATTTTATTTTGCACTATATCTCATGGCTTATCTTGTTGGCTAATGTTATTGTTTAATTGTGTAGGATGACGACTAAAGGTAGAGGTATCAATGGGAGAGGTAGAGGTAGATGAGGCCGAGCACAATTTGATGCACGTGATGAGGTTCCTCATACAAAGCTATCTGCTCCATCAGTTAAGACAGAGGATAGTGTTCCTTCTCCAAAATGTGAGGAGCATCGATTATCTCCAAATAATGAGATAAAGCAAGAGAGGCAATCAAGCGAAAGCCAAAATTCATCTCATTGAAAGGCAAAGGGTGAAACACAAAGAATTCATGCACCTAACAATCGAGACAAACGCTTTTTTATATAGTTGAACCATGATGGGTATGTTCTTCACCTTTCTACACTGCATAATTTATTATTATGAGGGATCTAAAAACTACTTATTTTGTAATATTTGTTTTATCCATATTCTATTATTTGTCAGCTTTATAACAGGGACTATTCCTCATAGCATCATGGATATCTTGAGAAAATACATGCGTCCGTGGCTAACTTAGGAGCAAGTTCCTCAAGATATGAAGGAATTTCTTTATGAAAAATTTAGAGTAAATTATTTTTTTTAGTATATAATGTTTTGCATAATAAAAATATTAAATTATGTAATTAATATTTCTAATATCAATTTTGTCTTTTCTTTGTGTATTTAGTGTAGGAACACTTCATGTGGCTTCCTAAACATGAAGCTGATATTAGGCACTCATTGGAACAAACCCACAAGAAAAATTTCAAGAATATCATATACTAATATAAGAAGAAAGCAGTAGCTGAAGCCAGAGTTGATGATCCAAAAGATATTCAAAAGGTTGTACCCAAAACCATACAGACAAGTGATTGGGAAGCAATTTGCACCGGGCATTTGAGTTCACCAAATTATCAAGAAAGGTGTAAAAAAATAAGGCTAAATAGATTGACAGAAAAAGATGGGTCAATAACCAAGCACGTTGGTGGCTCTATTTCTTTTACCGAGGATGCAAGGAGAATGGAGGTTAATTTTTTTAATTAATTTATTGTTATTTTTATTTATCTACTAAAACTTTTAATATTAACTAGTTTACTATAGACACAACATGGTAGACCGATTAGCCAAATCGAGCTTCATGAAAGGACTCAACGAAAAGCACAAGGAAAAGGTGAATATGTTAACAACAAATCTAAGAGGATCCATGTAAGTATAAGAATATTATCTATCCATTCAAGTCAGTTAACAATTTCAAAATAAGTAACATGAAATATTTTATGGAATTTGTAGTTGTAGCATTACATTTGTTTGTAGATTTATTTGTCATGAATAGCATCAAGTTAGGACTATTGTGATATATGTAAGTAACATGAAATATTTTATGAAATTTGTAGTTGTAGCATTACATATGTTTGTAGATTTATTTGTCGTGAAACGCATCAAGTTAGGATTATTGTGATATATGTGATATATATTATATTATATTGTTGAAATAAATATATGAACATTTTGGTCTAGTGGTTAATAAGTCATATCATAAACAATAGATTAAGTGTTTGACTATTGTAAGTTGCAAAGTCCAACAATATTATACTATACATTTTAAAAAGTCGAGCTTACATATTGTTTCATAATGAAAGCAGTAGTTAGACAATAAGTTCTTCACTAAATTGAAATTAATTTATTAAATCCAAAACAGAAGTTAAATTTTGTAGGATGAAATAAAATGATATATTTTCAACTTTTTAAATACAAACAAGTGCCACATCTTTACATATTGGCTGCAAGTTCTCTTATGTCCACTGGGATTATGATTTACAAGGAAAAAATAAGGTGATCCTACTGAAACTCAACTTTTTGCTCTCCACATATTTTGAGACATAATTGAAATCATGAACTAAAATCTCAAACACATGAAATTCTTAAAATATCCCTAAGTTGAAGTTAATAAGAAAAAAAGATTTAATAGCCACACCATGATTATTTTTACTTGAACTTGTATTGCCCTTGTTATTATTCTTTTTGTATTTATTTATCTCCAATGCTTTATTATTCTTCATTAGAACTAAAAGATCTTATTATTTTTTTCTTACCTTTGTAATAGAAAATTTCTAAAGGAATTTGAAATAACCTATTCCTTTAAAAATATTGACATGATGTGTGTGTGTGTGTGTAAATTCACTGCCCGAAGAAGTGTTTAAACCTTCCAAGTTCTTCTCTTGTTAGTAATTAAAATATGCTGTTAATATTTATATGTATCTTCAACAATAAGAAACTGCTAAGAAAGGAGCAAAGGCCTCTCTATAGCTAGTTTGCAATAGCACATTCATGCCCAAGCCCCAATTATTAATTAATAATGAATTGGTCAAAGCATTCCATTTAATCGGATAACATATCAGAATAATTTAGAGGATTAAGACCACTGTTGTTGACATATTAAGCAAGGGTTCATGGCCATTATTTTGGGCTCTTTCTGTCAGCTTTGTACTCGGAACTGCATATTCCTTCAATGTGAGTTGATTCTTTGATGCAAATTGTTTCACATGTTGTTGGACAGTGAACAATTAATGATTGTTGCATGTTTTAACAAAAAAGAACTTTGAGGTGACGCTTAAACATCAGTATTTGTAAAATGTGTTCATTCTTCAAGGATATGATATACTTGAGTGAACTTCTAATGTCAAGTTCAAATGTTTTGTCCATACTGTAAACTTTTATCTTGGCTGGCATGCTTGGCTTGCGTTTCTTGGTGTTGGATCCTATTATCACTAGAAGTAATTTTCAAAGACACCTCAAGGAAGAAATAAAAACAATTGGTTCTAGAATTCTTGTTTAACTATATAATTCGACAAGATACTTGCCAAATGGCAATGCATTTGTGATCAATTGATTCTTTAACTTGTCAAAAATGTCATGACTTTTTAACTTTCTTTTTTCGTTTATATTTAAGCACAATATTTGGAATATATATTTGATATTTAGTAATTATGTTTTTAATATTTGAATGTTCAAATTGGGTGAATATTGTCAAGAATATATTAGTCAACACGGCAACAATCCTACTCCTAAAAGCTCATTTGATGCTCAAAAATGGCTTGAGATCAATGGTAGTCCAAGCAAGGGTAGAGTGTATGACTTTAGGAACACTTATCACTGATGTAAGCTTGTTGCTATTGGGAATTTCTCGGATTCACCATCTACAACATCTTCACCCGCCTTTGTGAGTCAGGGGCAACTATAAGAAGCAATTGCAAAAGCAACTGATCAAGAATTGGCTAAGCAAAAAGAAGAAGAAGCAGCAACCAGAAAAGCAAGCATTATGGAGCAAACTATGAGGGTGGGAGATGAGGCATTGAGGTTAGTAGAAGAATCAAAGGCGAGAGAAGAGGCTTTGATGAGGACATTAGGAATGATGATGGAAAAATTAAATTCAATTGAAAGTACTTTTTCCTCTCGCAAGGAAAAAAGTAATAGTGGGAAAGACAAATTACTTTCTTTAAATTTAAACTTGGCATACTTGGATTTCATGAACTTGCTCATGTATGAAAAGCTTTGTTTTGTTTTTGGATTTGGATACAATATTGTTGAATTTCTGTTATTGTTTGGTGCTATTTGGATTGTGATTTATGTTTGAAATGATGTGGTTTTAAATTATTATTAATGAGAACAAAAAATAAATTGGATAAATATATTAAATTAAATATTATAAAAAAATTAATAAATCTGTAATCAATTAGTGACCCAAAAAGTGGTCACAAATTTGTGACCTATTAGTGACCCCAAGGTGGTCACTAATCAATAACAAATAGAGTAGATGGTCACATGGCCAACTATCAATGGCTGCCGAATTGGTCACTAAGCAGTCGCTAATTAGTGTCCGCTTAGTGACCAACTATCAATAACCCTGCCAAATCGGTCACTAAGTGGTGACAGATTAGTGACTCCCCAAAATCGGTCACGAGGCGGTAACTGATCAATTACCGCTTGTTTACTCTTTTGTAAATTATTTTGTAACGGAATATAAAAAATTAGTGCGGTCACTAATTTGTGACCGCATGCCCCAAAGGTCACAAATTTCAATTTGTGACGAGGGTTTTTGTAATTGCTGTGAGCATTCACAAATGCGGTCACTAACACTATCAATGATTTTTTTTTATTGAATTTGTGACCGATTTGGCGGTCACAAAAGCCAATTTTTTTATAGTGAGTATAATTAGATTGCTTAGCTAGTACTGTTCTACCAATAATTAGACAAGTAAAGTAATTATGAGTTGAAGTCTGCATAGAACAAAATATTAATCAATATGTAATGTCCTATTGTTGGATTATTTATTCTTTAATCTAGCGTTTAATTATATATAGATTATGTACCAAGTTTGTGGAGAAAAATAATAAGAGATTACGTACTCCAAATTTGTAATTTAGTTGAGATAGATAATATAATATTTCAATTTAGAAGATTCATGCAATAATTATCTTATTGTATGTCATGAATTTTTCCTTATTTGAATAAATTAAGTGAGGCCGATATAAGGTTTAGAAAGATACAATCAAATGAAATACACAGCCTTGTGCGTGTATACTTAGAAACATAACTTTTATTACTAAATAAAATACTCTTATATGCGCATAATTAATATATATATTTTAATTTTAATGACCTATATTTTTTTTGATAATTTTAACTATTAAAATCATTTTTAAATCTGAATTTAGCAATTCTTGATACTGCGTAACTTATTCAAATAAACGATCTTCACATATAACATCTCTGAATGAAATATCTATATTATAATATCTAATAATAATTTTATTCTAAAAAAATAAAAAAATACTATTATTTATTTTTAATCACATGAAGTAATTAAAATGAATAAATTGGAAAATAAAATATTTTTTACGTTGAAATCAATTTCGGATGCATTACCCCAAGCAAATGCTAGTAGTAGTATGTACCATATGAATACACAATATCAAATGGGATCATTTATTATCAAATACCATTCCGTCTTCTATTGCATTTATGGATGGACGCCAAATTTCCTACAAATAAATTGATTTAACAGTGAAGTCATAACACCGCTAACTTATATCAAAAGGAAAGTCTCCATCTTGCAGAAGAATTGAAGGAAATTCAGTCATGGAAAGTAAATGGAGAAGGAAAGCCGGTTGTTTACATGCAAATTGAAGAGTAAAGAACAAAAAAAAAAAAGCAAGAGAAACAAAAGAAAGCTCTCTGCCCGAAGCATTTAGTTGAAACCCCAGAAATTTCAATTCTGCTGTAATATGACTAATATTCTCAAGAAATAATATAAAGGTAAAATTGAAAAATTTGTCCCATACCCATAGCTTTAGGCAATTTAAGTCTATTTTTTCATAATTGGTACAGTAATTCTTGAAATTTGGTAATTTAAAGATAAATTGGGCCTGAATTACAATTGCAATTGGCCCGCATCTACATGGCATCTGATTTGGCGCCATGTGGTGCTTCGTCATAAAACTTGTACTTTTTTTCCTGCATGGCATATGACGTGGCAACACAACTTGCCACATCAACAAAAAAATAGAATGAAAAATGAAAAAAAGTGAAAAATAAATTTATATATAAAACAATAAAAAAAGACTAACACAAATAAAAAATGCATAAAATTTGAAAAATAAAAATAAAATACAAAAAAAAAATTCACATAAAAACATTATATTCATCGACCTCTTATATTTTAAATACATAACATATGTGTATATTTTAAATGCATAATATATATACTTTAAATACATGTATAAATATATATATATGTATATTTTAATTACATAATATCTATGCATATATATATATATATATATTTCTTCCCTCCCCCAACCCCCGACCAGCTGGCCGGCCCCACTCCTTAGCTACCATGGCCAGCGCCGAGATGGCCATGGCAGGGCAGGTGGCTGTGGCCAACAGATTTGGCCACGGCTTCCCAACCTAGGCAACCACCGGCCATGCAGCTGTTGGGCCATGCGACCACCTGGGGACCGCTGGCCAGAATCATTTCTGGAAAGGGCCATCGCTGACAAATGTAGCCACCTACGGCCAGGCGGCCGATGGCCAGCCAACAGATTGGTTAATAAATAATAAATTTATGTGTATGTATGTGTATATATAAACATATAAATATTTTTCAAAATTTATCTCTTTTTTTAATTTTTAATTTTTTTGCTTTTATTTTTTTTTTTTGCTTTTTATGTATTTAATTTTGGTTTTTATATAAAAATTTAATTTTTTTTGTTTTTTTATATGAATTTTTATTTTTTGGGAAGTAGTGTAATAGTTGTGCTGACGTGGCAAAAGTACTTGCCACACCATATGCCACGTAGGAGAAACAAAGATATTTTGATTGATGGAGTGCCACATGGCACCAAATCACACACCATGTCAGCTCAAGCTAGTGCCAATTGTAATTTGTGCCAAATTTGTCCTTAAATTGTCAAATTTCAAAAATTATTGTACCAATCTTGTGGCTCAAAAAAATAAAGTCCTAAATTGCCAAAAGGCTATAAATATAGGACTAATAATGCAATTTTGCCTAATATAAAATGGGTAATATCCCCAACAATTGGTGCAAAGGAGCTAATGACAAGGATGAAGAATTGAACAGTTATGGACCTACTATCTCTTGTAATTTCTTCAGCGTAATCAACATGATAATAACTCAAATACTTTTTATTCACAAATTCTCCAAGACAACAACATGCAATCCAAATAAGAGAGATTTGATACTTGTTAAGAATTGGGTTGGGTTTTTGGACTCTCGACCTAATAGATATCCATATTTAAATAAAAATATTATCTACATCTATAAGGAATAGTAATTCTTGTTGGATTAAAACTCTTCCTTGTAAAAAGATGTAGATAAATAATACTCATTGTATTTAGGAGAATAGCTCTCCCTTATGTGGGATAGATATTATCTATATTTCTTTGAATACTCCTAGTTGGATTGGAATCCTGGAAGACTCACTCAGAAATGGGCCCTCTTCCTATGAGTTTTAAATACACAACTTGAGTATTCACTCATAAAAGACTATCTCAAATTCATAGTTAATTTTCTAAGTCCTTGCGGCATCACCAAATAGTTCCAAGGGCTTAAGGTGTGTAAGTATGTGGAAGTTTTGGTAGCAACCCTGAGAGATGAGGAGAAGAAATCAATAGAAGTTTGTTCAAGTTTAAAGAACGTGGAGTTTGTACGAATTCAAGGCTTGTAGATGAGTTTCAATCCAAGGTGCTAATTAGTCTTCCGCTAATCAAAAGATAACACTGGACCACCCTATTTGTATCATGATTTATATGATTAATTCCAATAATATAGTTAAATCAAGTTTTTTTCCAATAGTGATATCAACACTAATAGGACTTAATCTCACATTTTCAGTTGATTGAATGTGTTAAATTATTTTGATACTTGAACATTGAAATTCGCATTAAAAATATTCATAAGCTTCTGCATTACAGAATGCCCGATTGGCTAATACTTCAAATTTCTTTTGTGAACAAGAATTTTTGAGATATTTGATTAATAAAATAGAGAAAAAGAAATCTGTTCACACTACATAATATGTGGAAATCAATTTGAGGCTAAGCAAAATTGTCCTTTGTGGGTCCATGCCAAAAAACGCGTTGGATTTAATTTTTGATTTGATTTAATGCAAATTACACGTATTCTGGCAATGAGGATTACATTAATGCAAATTACACGTGTTTTTGTTCTAGTTAATGCAAATTACATTAATTCATATTTGATTGAATTTTTGAACTTAATCCAGAATTGGGCATTTATAGTTTATTTGAATTCAAAGCATGATATCATGGTATGCTAGCAATTTGTTGCTATTGAGTTCAAATGTATGAAAGGTCTTTTATAATTTTTGTAAAAGAGTGAATATTTGCAATTTGTCATTATTAATGGTTGGGATCATTCAAAATTGATACCATTAATTGTTAAAATTTGAAAGCCATATAATCTGAATTATTATCTTTGATGTGAAAAATCATAGGTAATTTTTCATGAAAGAGCATGAGATTTCTTGAGCATGCAATTTAATTAATGAAATTCTATTTTTGATTAGAGTTAAATTCTCTACGTGATTGTGTAAGTTGCTTTCAAATTGTAAATGCTCAAATTATTTGTTTACAGACATAAAGTTATTTTATTTTTGGATTGGTAATTTTATTAAACTCTTTACTTCAATGGGAGATGATCACTAGCCTCAATGGTGAAATTTTTTATTTTATTGAATTAAAGAGAATAATAAAATTTACTAGGATCCAAAATAAAATATTAGATCAATACCTAACATAAATGTGTATGTCAAAAGTTATGGAAACCTAAATAGCTATTTCTAACCTTTATAGTAGTGGCAAACTGGATGGCCAAAATTATGCAATTTAGCATGGAAAAATTCAGTATTTATTGTACAATGAAAAACTCCTTGATCATTTCACCACTTCCATGCCTAAGCTTGTTAAGTTAGAAAATGAACAAACATTCAATATCGTTGCAATTTGGACACATACAATAAGTGGGTGGATCAAGTTATGACTGCACGCTTTCCTATGCTGAGCTACATGCACGATAACCTGATCCATGAATTTGAGAAATATCTTTCAACTACAGAGCTGTGGGAGGTATTGAAGGTCACGTATGGTAGCCCCTCAACTATTAGACTGTGACCACTCACTCTCAAGTTCAATTAGTATGCACTTGATCTGAAAGACTCGATGATCTAGCATCTTGATATGAAAAAAGATATAATTCGAGAACTTCAAAATGCTAGATGTGGGCTTACATACAAATAACAGGTTCTGGTTGTCCTTACGTCACTACTTGAGTAAACTTAGGAACATGTTAAGCTTGTGCTAATACATAAAGAGCAAATAAAAACATTTGACAGTGTCGCCAATCACCTCAAGTTGGAGGTTGACCATAGAGAGTCAAAACATGCACAAGCAACTGCTTTTGTCACCTATGCTAGTTAACGTAAGTCAAATAGAGGCAAGCACAGGAACAAACGGACTACTGCTAGACAAAGCAGTAATCAAAGTTAGAACTTTGCCCCATAAGGCAACAAGGTTATGAAACATCTTCAAGGAAAGAGGGGTGGAAAAAAATATGTAAATAAGGTTAAGTACTTTAACTACAAGAAGATAGGTCACTTCGCTCATGACTACACTGAGCCAAAGAAGGTATAAGGCCTATACAAAGCTCTTTCAATTCTTTTGTTTGCTCAGATGTATTAGTTGCTAACTCTTTTCTTGGTTGGATTGTAAACATAAAAGCAACAAAATATATAAGGAGAGATCATGCAGGATACGTAAATTACAATTGAGTGCCAGTACGCAACCACTACATTACTATAGGGAATGGTGCATGTGAGAAAGTCCTTGGAGTTGGTACATCTAGCTAAAGTTTAGCACTGAGCATGAACTGCTTCTTAATGATGTGCAATATGCACCTAGCATTCAATGTAATTTTATTTCAACTAATGCACTTTTGAGAGATAGTTTTTCTTTTCTGTTTGAGAACACTAGTTTGTCTATTTTTCTTGGTAAAGACCTTCATGGACTAGGTTTTATATATAATTGACTTTTATGTTAGAATTATCACATAATTGCATGTCTTTTGTTTCTTCTGCTATAAATATTGTTTATGATTCTTTCAAATGGCATGCAAGATTGGAACACATAAGGCAGGAGAGAATGATTGGGTTAGCTCAAGAAAACCTATTAGGGTCCTTCCCTAAAGTCAATCTCAATGTGTATGAACCATGTCTGGCAGGTAAGGCTTGTTGGAAGCTTTTTGGAAAGGCTAAAAGTCTACTAACTCCCTAGAGTTAGTTCACTCAGACATATGCAGACATATGAATGTAAGGGCATGACATATTGCATACTATGTCCTCACTTTCATTGATGATTATTCATGATATAGGTCAATATATCTCTTATCTCATTGGTTAGAAATGCTTAATTATTTTAAGTGATTCTTGGCAAAGGTTGAGAATCAAAGGGATATAAAACTTAAGGTTTTGCACACTAACAAAGGGTGAGAATATTTATCTAATTAGTTTAGATAAATGTGTGAAGAAAAGGGTATAATAAGACAATTAACAATTCCACACACTCCACAATAAAATAGAGTTGCAGAAAGGAGGAATTAGACACTTTTGGATATGGTTAGATCAATGATGGTGCAAGCAAATCTTCCAATATTGTTTCAGGGAGACACAATTTTGACTACTGCCTATATTTTAAACCAAGTGCCATCCAAATCAGTTCCTTCAACACCCTACAAACTTTGGCATAGGACAAAACCCAATTTAGAGAGGTTACAACCTTAGGGGTTAATAGGATTTGTTTGTTGTACTTCTCACAAGCATGGGAAGCTTGGTCCTAAGAAAGTAAACATGTCTTTACAAGATATTATGAACACCCAAAAGGACATATTATGTACGATAAACACCTTGATGGAGGAATAATTGAGATTAAGTCCCATGAAGTGGATTTCCTTGGGGAAGATTTTCCAACTATATGAGAAGTAAAAAGTGATCTTAAACTATACAAGTTACGAGATCATCAAGGTAGCGCATCTATCTTTGACAATAGTGAGGGCTTGCTACCTTATCTAGTAATTAACATGGATGATGAAAATAACCTTAGATCTAGTAGAAGTATTTCATTGGAAAAAGACTCTCAAAATCCACAGTTACAAAGATGCATATGTGGAACAATACCCTATCGACATTATGAAATCAAAAGGGAATCTTTCATGAGCACTTTTGTGGATATTGATTAGCCAGCTATGTATAATGAAGCTGTAATTTCTCATAATGCAAAAGAGTGGATAACTGTTAAGGAAGAAAAGATGAGCTCAATGGCTAAGAACCATATTTAGGAGTTAGTTGATCTTCCAACTAGACATAAGACCATTGGGAACAAGTAGGTTCTAAGGTCAAGTGAAAGAGAGATAAATTAATCAACAAGTACAAAGCTCGACTTGTAGCAAACGGTTACACCCAAAAAAAAGGGATAGACTATGAAGAGACTTTCTCCCCAGTGGTGAGGTTTACCTCTATTTGCTTAGTTCTAGCCATAGTCACCTACTTAGATCTAGAATTATTTCAGATGAATGTTAAGACAACATTTCTCAATGGAGAAGTAGATGAAGAGATCTATATAAATCAACCTACGAGGTTTCAAGAAATGGGATAGGAACACAAAGTCTATCGCTTAAATTTTTTTGTCTATGAGCTAAAATAATCGTCCAAATAACGGCATCATCAATTTCATTGAGCTATCATATCGATAGGCTTCACAATAATCGAGGAAGACCATTGTGTGTATGTCAAGAGAAATGGGAAGAGTTTTTTTATACTCTCACTATATGTGGATGATATTTTATTACCTGAAAATGGCATAGAATTGATTGTTGCCACTCAAAAGTGGCTATTCTCCATATTTGAAATGAAAGACATAAGGGAACCTGAATGTATACTTGGTGTTAAGATACACTAAGATCATTCTAGAAGACAATTGAGTTTGTCTTAAGAGACTTACATCAAGACGATCATAGAACAATTTTGTATGCATAATGCTAACCTAGTAGACACACCCATGGATAAAAGTTATGTTCTTAGCAAAGAAATGTGCTCAAAGACAGAAGAAGAAAGAAAGCACATGGATAAAGTTCTATATGCAAGCACTGTAGGAAGTCTAATGTACGTTATGATGTGTACTCAACTATACCTGTGCTTTGCAGTTAGGATAGTGAGTAGATATCAAAGTAATCGTGGGCCCAACTATTGGGTAGCGATAAAATGGATACTTAGATATTTGAAAGGAACAAGTGATCTCATTTTATGTTACCATAGAGGTAGTTTAAGACTAATTGGATATAGTGAAGCTGATAGATCAGCGGACAAAGATGAATGCAAATCTACATCAGGATATGCATTCTTATTAAGAGGTGTCGTTATCACTTAGTGTAGTAAGGAACAACCTTGCATTTCTTTGTCCACAATGGAAGCAGAATATGTTGCTTATACATCAGTAGTACAAAAGGCTATCTGGTTAAGAAGATTGCTTCAAAGTCTATGCATTTCAGCGCATGTTGATGATGCAGTTGTTATCTATAGTGATAACACAGCTGCTTTGGCATATTCTAAGAACCCCAAATGCCATGGGGGGACTAAGCATAAAGATACTAGGTATCACTTTATTCGAGATTGTATTGCACTAGGACACATAGTTCTCAAGCATGTTCCTACTAGCAATATAATCGCAGATCCATTTACCAAGCCTTTGCATAGAGATGTGTTCCAAAGATATGTTAGTAGTATCCGACTTTGTAGGATTTGATTATTGGCTTGTGTGAATATTTTTATTGATTAATGATATTATGTTCTCCTTCCATTCTTATACTAGTGTATTCGGTCTATGATATATGTGAATGTCACCAAGCCTTGATTGACCCACTCACACGAGCAATCACCGTAGTGCTTTTATAGCGAACAGAATGAGACTTATAGATCATGTATGCATTGTTGAGATGTATATGAATTATCGCCTTCACATTTTGAAAAAACAAGGAAAGTTAAAACATAACGTAAAGTCGCCTTAGCCTAGAGTCTAAGATGAGATCATATTTGATCGATTATGAAGTACATCCAACTTCATAAAAGTCTATTTGTAGCCGAACGTGTGAAATACTAGAAATCATTTAAGAAATGAGTATCTAGTGTTCTGCAGGTCAAGCACTTAAATAGCACTTGGACTAAGGTTCATATGATATTAAGAGTGTGACATGCCTAAAATTAAGTGGGAGCTCCATCGTAATATGTATTCATACTACATGTGATATGTGACAACCTCTAAGGAGAGGAATTGAATGGGTCCCTACTTCGTCATTATATGAGCACTTTTTTTTTTGTACCCTTCGGGACTTTGGATCATGTCATGAAGTGTAAGCTTGATGATGCTACTTTAGCATGCCTCTAAAGGCCATGATTAATTCGGTCTATAGAGCAAAACAAGAAAAGCTGCCAAGACTAAAATAAATTGGCATGATGGGCTGAGGAAGAACTATAGTTGGTAATGAACTCTTGTTCTATGGCTCATAGGCATAGATACACAAGGGAAAGAGTCAAGTATGATCGACTTGATACTAAAGGATCAGAGATGCTTAATTTAGTACGACCACATAGTTTTGGGAACTTAGCAAGTTTTTAGTTATAGGGTTATATTATTTTGGTAGTGGCTTAATATAACTTTCCTCACTTGATTTCTTCTCACTTGGTCACACGCGTTATTCCCTATATGAAAGAAATGATGTGAAAGTTTATGAATTCAATGAGATTGGGTCAAATATGTATGAGTGGGAAATGCTAAGAATTGGGTTAGGTTTTTTGACTCTCGACCTAATAGACATCTATATTTGAAAAAAAAATTATCTACATCTATAAACAATAGTAGTTTTTGTTGGATTAGAACTCTTCCTTGTGAAAAGTTATGAATAGATAATATTCGTGTATATCTAAGAAGATAAATCTCCCTTATCTATATCTCTTTTGTTATTCCTATTTAGATTGGACTCTTAGAAGATTTGCCTATACATAAGCCTTCCTCCCCTGAGTTTTAAATACACAACTTGAGTATTCACTCATAGAAGACTCTCTTAAATTTATAGTTAATTTTCTAAGTCTTTTCTGGAGTATCGCCAATAGTCCCTAGGGCTTAAGATGTGTGAGCTTATGGAAGCTCTAGTAGCAATCCTAAAAGGCAAGAATAAGAAATCAATGAAGGTTTTCAAGTTTAAAAAACATAGAGTTGGTACACATTCATGACTTATAGACAAGCTTTGATCTAGGGTGGTGTTCATAATCTTCCATTGATCAAAAGTTAACAATGAACCACCCTATTTGTATCATAATTTATATGATTAACTCCAATAATATAGTTAAATCATATTTTTCCAGCAATATTCACAGCCAAGATTGAGATAATATATATAATGCAAGAGAAGAAATTCAAGGAAATTACCACACAAGAAGATAATGCAGTAATCAAAAGCAATGCGTAATCGTTCTTAATTCTTACAGGATCAAGACTATATCCATTCTGAAATTTGATGATGCCTTATTCAAATTGCGTCTAGATATTTATTTGACCAATAAAATTAAAATTTTTCTGATACATGAAATTAAAGTCTAAAGAAGATGTAAAATTACAGTAGAACTTAAATTTTTCGGTTAGGTGAAATGCTTCCAGCAAGCAGCTTTCCTCTCTTTGAGTCTGTTTTTTTATTTTTTATTTTTTCTTTTACTCTTTTTTCTTTTTTTTTTCCCTTTTCGATTTGCATGTGGACAGCTGCTTTCCTTCTCCATTTTCTTTCCTTTCATGTCTGAATATCCTTCAATTATGCGGGTGTAAATAAGATAAGACAATTCGCAAATAGTTCAAGCTGTCAATGAAAACTCATATTCAACTTGATCTTTTTTAGCTTGAGCCAAACCGAGCCAAGCTCAATAATATTCAACTCGAAAAGCTTGCAAGCTTATACAAGCTTTTTTATTATATATATACACATATAATTGTATGGGATAGCCCAATAGGCCAAACAGGCCCAACATCAAATAAGACAGCCCACGAGGCCCAAGTGTATATCTATTT
>JACGDI010005222.1:143990-174099 GCA_014898725.1 Jacaranda copaia | reverse complement strand
TAGAGAGAATATATAGTGAATAGTGTAAAATGGCATTACCTTGAGCGTGGTTGGGTATGCAGTATTTATAGATTTGTGCGGGTGTGATTTTACCCAAGTACCTTTGTCAGGTGTTCTGGCTTTGTCCCATGCCAGGAGGTTGAAAGTCATTCCAAATTCTGGTGCTATGTCATGTGGCTAAATCTCCTATTTTTTTGAATAACCGTGCCAGCAAGGGCACGTGACTACGAAAGTTGTTGGTAGAGTTGTTAGAATTGTTGGCAGCAGTTGCACCGGCTGCCACATGTCATCGGAGTGTGCTCGACACGTCAAATCAACATGCTAGGCGAGGATTTGTGTAAACGACGAAAGTCGATTCATGTTGATCAGACTCGAATGCTTGAAGTCCTGGATGGTCCTTAGGTCGATATAGGTCGACCACAGGCCTTACCCAATGAGGTCGATACTGATCGACTAAATAAATATACACTTGGGCCTCGTGGACTGTCTTGTTTGATATTGGACCTCTTGGGCCTATTGAACTATCTCATATCAATAACTATAATCTAAACCCATATAATATAATTTATAAAGATTAGTTTTTTTATTTTTAGAAAAATATATAACACAATTATTTAAAAAATTTATAATTATAGATTTTCTTTTGTGTTTAAGTGAGCTCAAGTTAATCCAAATCTATACGAACTCGAACTCAAGCTTATACAAGTCAAGCTTTTCTATTTCTCTATAATGAACCTTACCGAGTCAAACTCGATAAGAATTACCAAAACTTCGTCTATTCCAACGAGCCGAACTTGAGTTTGGCTATTTAGGTTCAACCAAACTCAAGCTTAAGAATTAATAAACGAGTCAAGTTTGAACCTACTAAATTCGGGCTCAACTCGACTCGTTTACACCCCTACGTAAGATGAAGGCATTTTTTCAATATAAGTTTGTGGTGTTATAATTTTACTATTTAATTAATTTATTAACAGGACACACGATGTCCATTCGTATATGCAATAAAAGATGGAATAGGATTTGGGAATAGAGGATTCTATGTGATGCAACATAGATTAGGAGATGATCGGGAGTTCGCAACATTTGAGCTAATGCATAAAGCATTTTCACCTGTTATCTCGGAGAACTAACGTTGATTGCATTAGATTATTTGAACAGTAGTTTCTTTTTCTTTCTTGTTTTTGGATGAATTTGAACAGTAGTTTCTTTTCATCACAAAATGTCTGAAAGCCAAGAAAATTTTCTCTGGTCAACAATCATAATTATTAATTTGGCCTTAAAGTACATAGAAACAGGCAGAAGAATACCCGTCGATTAGCCCTCCAACCCTCTTAATAATTTGTTACCTCATCTGGATGAGCACCGGTAAGTTAATATTCGCATTTCACCAGAAAGTCGTTTGCATTCCCTCAATCTCCATCGCCGATCCCACATCCTAATTACTACATTCACTGAATTCCAACATCACTGTCATCCGTCAATATTAATGTGTCATTAATTATACCAGCAATTGTTATAGGGTAATTTTGCTGCAGATGTTCCGTAAATGCTAACATGAATGGAGTGAAAAATATGGATATACTGTAAAAAAAAAAAAAAAAAGAAACTAATGAATGCCAATGTATATTTGAATTTTGATTTGGGGTTGGGGGTAGGGATGGAAAAAGGCCAGGCTATTTGTCACTTATGGCCTAGCCTACTTATGGCTTACTTTGGCCTAACCTACTTAATAAAAAAAGTCAGGTCAAAATTTAAAAAGTAGCATTTTTAATTAAATAGATTAGACTTAGGTCCTTTTAAAAACTTGCAAAGCCCAATAGGCCAAGCCGTTTATCCTACTTCACATAAAAAATACAATAATAGTGATACAATATTAAATGACTAATTGTATTTGATTTTTTTAATTTGTCATTTATGAAATATATTATGTAATTTAGTGTTGTTTTTTGTTGAAAAAACACTATTTTATTCTTAGATTTGAACTTTTATAATTATGCATTTGTTATTTATCATTTTGATTATTTCTTATCAAGGTCTATCATAAGTTTGAGCATATTAAAATTTAAATTTATGAAATGTTTAGATTTAATTGAAGCATTGGTAAAAAAAATAGCCTTTTAGATAAGCTTTCAGATTAAGCTGAGGTTTTATAATTTATTAAAAAGGTTAGGTCTAACCTTAAAAAAAAGCCAATTATAAATTATAGACTAAGCTCAGGCTTGTCATTTGCATAACAAGTTTGACTTATTTAAGTTAAAGCCTAGTCTAGCCTAACTTATTTTCATACCTAGTTGGAAGTGATCCTTTGAGTACAGAGTTAATGGGGCCACAAGTCCTTCGAATGTCCTTAGTCTAAAAACTTGAAATTGCTAGGGATTATTGAGATTGATCTCAATAAGAATCTTCTAACACTCAAATCAATATACTAACAGTGAAAAAATGATGAATATAAGAAATAATGTATGAGAATGTTTAATGTGTAATTCTTTCAAACAGGAAGAATGGTATATTTATATGTATATTATTTATCAATGGGGATAGGGGATGTGGTGGCAAAATTAGCAGGTGGGCGGTCCAAATTGTTTGGGGTTGGGGTTGGGGTTGGGGTTGGAGAGGGGGGCGCCCAGGTCCGACAAATTTCAAGAATATGTTGCCCTCTATAGGGCTATCAATAGATCGAATTCGAATCAAATTATACTGAATTTGAATTCGAATCCAATAGTGATATATTAGATTTGAATCCGACCTAAAATCTTATAGAATCTTGACTATTGTAGTTTTATTTGAATCCATATAAAAATCAAATATTCGAAAAAAAATTCGAATCCGAATAATCCCAAAAATAATATATTTGTTATTTTTCTAAAAAATTAGCGAATCTAAATCCAAAACATTCATCCTTAAAAAAACATACAAAAAGCATATTAATGCATAGATTTTTAAATCTATTTATCATATAAAAGCAATAATGAAAAATAACTTAATCATATTCATTTATCATATCATTGTATTTTAGGTTTTGTTGCTAATAATTATACTTATTTGACATTATAAATACATATATACTTGATTTTTCAATCAAATAATTATAAACCTAAAGTTTTATAAGAGAAGAAACTCATTTCGATCAGATCGAGATTTGCATTGCATTCTTCTATATCACATCATTCAACTCCTGCTCATTATTTTTCTTACATCATTTTTTGTTATAAAAATAGAAAAACAAGTGATGCAAGTATGATGCAGATAACTTCTAAATCTAACATTTTATATGAAAATCAACTAATTTGATATATTTCATAGGAACTTATTACTTTTTTTGTCAAAAAATTCATTTTGGCGTTGTTATAGAACCCTACGTATATATATGTATAATATTATATATATTTTATTTATACACACACACATTCGAACCTGAATTATTAATTGATCAGATCAAGTCAAATCCATATTCATTCCATTTATTTCAAATTACGAACTTTTTTAATCGGATCATATTCGTTGAATCTTTTATCGGTTAAAAATTCTAAATAATCGGGTCGAATTCGGATTAAAATTCGCTCCGTTGACAGGCCTACCCTATTTAGTAACGATATTTTGTTGATTTTTGGGTCAAGCTTTATATCCCTTGGGGCAGGCTAATGCTCTTGGACCATTTTACTATTTATGGCAATCCTCATAATTTTTGGGCCAATTTAATGTTCTTGAACCAACCTCGTCAAATTCCACTAAATTTGACAGCCCCAGTTTCGGCTTCGCATGAAGGATGGGGATGCGCCTTTGGAGCCACCCAATTGATAATCTAAAAAGAAAAAATGATTTCCGGTAGAACCACAGGTAGGCCTCCCCAAAATTTGGAATTTTCTTGATTACTTTTAAGTACATTTTTGTGTTGAGGATATGACAAATTTATCCCTCTTTCTGGATATACCTTTGGTGGACAGCAGTGGCTACCACTCTTCAAATGGATATAGCAAGGAGTGCATTACCTATATACTTTCTTCCGTAGAAAACAACTATTCTATGGCAGCTACAGCTAATTTGAATGCCATATTTGAAGCTCTTCCCTCCATTCCAAAGCTTGGTAGCATAGACAAGATTCAGAAAAAGGCTAAAATTGCATGCTTTCTTGACAAGAAGAAGGATGAAGTTCAAGACAGCCGGATGCAGCCTACAAGAAGACTTGCAATAGGACTTGCCTCAGTTGCAGTCTTCGGGAATGCCACTATTGGAAACTCACTCGCAGAAGACAATGGATTTTGGCTCACAGGCCCAATACCAGTGCCATATGCTAACAACAGTATGCTTATCTTTATCTTTCTTCCTGTAGCATTCAAAACAAGTTAGATATTGTTTGCATGTTACGGTTATTTTGATGTAGAGATTAACAATGAAGAGACGGGAACACGCTCTTTTCTCAAGAAAGGAATCTACATTGCAAATATTGGGACTAAAGGAAGGATGCACAGGTTGAAAAGATATGCCTTTGATCTGATAGCCTTGGGGGATCTGATAGCACAGCAAGATGCCTGGAATTATGTAAGGAGATATCTGCGTCTCAAATCAACGTTTATGTACTATGATTTTGATCAAGTAATTTCAGCAGCGCCAGTGGATGATAAGAAGTCACTGACTGATCTTGCCAATCGGCTATTTGACAGTGTTGAAAAGGTAACTCAATAACAAACATATAACATCACCATTTGTAAGCATGGTTTCTATAGGAACAACTGTTGAAGTTCGCCTAATAATAATTATCTTTACATTTTGACAGCTTGAAGATGCAGTAAAAAGGCAGAATATTCCAGAGACGCAGTCCTGTTATCAAGCCACCACATCAGTTCTTGAAGAGGTCATGACTCGAATAGCATAAACATTTAGTATTTACTATTCATGGACTGTATTTATGCGGAGGACTTTCAGATTAGAATTTCTGTACTCTGCATTCACTACAAATAGGAGCTATTTTAGCCTCATTGTTTTACAGTTTGATGTTTTGTATCATCAGTAAGTTGAGGTTGGCTAACAAATTTGCAAAGAGCCATTCAACCATCAATAAACAGATATCTTCATACTTAATACAAATCAATGATGAAAGGGAATGGAACCCTGTGGTACAAACCGATACAAACCCAGTATACAAACCCTGTAGTATGCTCTCGTCTCAGCCAATACTGAGACGAGAGTCTGCGGATCTTAGGTTGGTTTGACGCCTTGGGACGCCAATTTCACAAGCATTCACTCTAGCTGCGAACCGCAGTGAACAAAGCGATTCACCGACTGATGAAGGATCTGGGGACACATTCACAAACATCAAAGTCTTTGAATCTCCACCTAAGCAAGGCTGAAAAATGAAGAAAACAAAAGAGAATGAGTGTTGGCAGCACTGATCCAGCAAACCAGATAAAGCGACTTTACAAATAGCAACAGTCCAGAAATAAGACCCTTTCTTATCAAATAACGTGGTATTAGAAGTTAAGAAAAATATGTTTGCCAAAAAGTGCAGTTGAACAAATTACCTGGAGAAGATAGGTCAGCTTGGAGTTCCTATAAGGCACATGCTCCTCCTTCTTGGCCAAGGCAAATATTACATCACTAAGTGATGATAAACTCCTATTGATGGCCTGGGTATTGTTCATTCAGAAATTAGTAAGTTAGGAAAGAGTAAATTTTCTTCAACAAAAAATGACAGCAATTCACATTCTGATACCTGAGTTTCTTTCAAGCGATCCCCTGTAGACCCACTCTTAGACAAACGCTCACTACCGGCAAGGTCTATTAGATTGAGAACACCTTGTACTTGTTGATCCGTGCTCTAATAACACATCAAAAGCAAAATAAAGCATTTGATGCATTAAGTTGCAAACCATGAGAATAAGAATCATAACAGGATACAGCTCAAAACAATGCAAGCTAAATAGCAATACCTCATTAAAACCCATTATTCGCAAAGTGAAGACAAAATGACTCCTTGAAGACTGTTCATTCATTTGAGTCTTGCCTACAGACCTAAAAATGAAGTTCACAAAGAAAGAATAGATCAATCCTCTCGGATCTCACTGGGTAAAGTAAAGAGTTAAGCTGTCAGTTATCTGAGCTCTGAACTTGCAATCAAATCAATGAAAGTAAACAAAAGTCAAATTTGACTAGATGTAATGAGTATTAAAACAACACTGGAAATACTGCAAAAGCAACTTTCAAAACAATCAGGCTCATATTTCAGTTAAAAGATAAAGGGGTGAAAAGAGGCATGTATATCTACTACCTGCTCTGTGCTGCCCGATCTAGGAGATAGGAAACCTCCTTGCTACTGCAAACATCCACAATCGTAAGATCAGAAACGTGAGTGTTGCCATTTGCGTCATGTTTGATGGCATATTGCTTTCCAGCATTTTCTGCTCGTGATGCATCAAAGCCGGGTCTGTTTGGGGCTAACAAATCACGGATTGTTTCATTATATATTTCAAGCATTGAAACCTGAAAAGCCGATGATGGTAAGTAATTTGAAGCAGAATATAACTTATGCAAACAAGAGACAATGCCTGCTGAGCACCTGCATTTCATACTTCCATCCTTGGGCTTGAAGAATTTGCCTTGTCTCAAATACTTGCTCCAGTGATCTTGGAATCAAACCTTTCTGATCACATGTTCCCGGCTTGCCCATCATGGTGTATGTCTTACCAGAACCTGTTTGACCATAAGCGAAGATGCAAACCTGATATACAGTACAGCCTGATTAATATAGTTTGCCTATGAACCCTTGTTACTAGTTCTACCAAATTAAAAGTTCTAATCAGATTAATACAGTTTCTATGTCGTTTATTTAAATCAACTATTCATCTGTGACCATAAGGAACAGTTCTTCCAGATGTAAAAGAAGATTTACCTGAGGATAGCACCCAAACAAAAACGAAAGATAATTAGTCTGCCACTTATTTATTCATATCAGTTTCAGATGTTAACAATTAACAACCACTGCGATATGATTTCCTCAAAATATCTGAAAGGAAATTTAAGTTCAACAGCAAGCAAAAGTTGCAGTTTTTTTCTCATTCAGTTCATTAGAAATTACAATCATCAAACCTGAACGCCCTATATCTCACAAGTCTCAACGTGAAGAATGAATGAACATAATGACATTGTATAGGGAATTTATCACCTTATAACCATCAAGTGCACTCTGAACAAGCTGTGATATCTCCACAAAAACATCTTCTTGGGAGGCATCAGGCATAAACACTTTGTCGAAAGTGAAAGAAAGCTTTTGCCCTGATGAAGAAATTATGATAAATTTGGGGGAAATTGAGCCAAAAGTTATTAATATCGTAAGAAAATCAATGTCTGACTCTTTAATGGGTAAGCACCATTTTGTATCAAATCAATGCCTCGACCAAGTGCTTCCATTGATGTTGGGAAAGAGACAACTTTTGTGTCGATTCCAAATCCATCATCAGATAAAAGGGGCCTCACTCTACAGAAGACGCGGATATTCCCTTTCAACTCCTATTTTAATAAATGATTCTCAGTAAAACAATCTCATTGAACAAAGAGTCCCACAGAAATTTTGAAGGAAAGAAAATTCCAACAAAAATTAAAATAAACAATTAAATGCATTTAATTCCAGCCGTGTGCAAAAACTCATACCAGGATAGTGTTATGCAATTTCTTGCGAAGTTTCTCTCCTTCGACAATTTTTAATTCTGCATCAACTAGACGATTCTGTAACTCAACAATAAATGTTTTTTGCTCCTCAAATTCAGATCTTGTCTCCAGTGCCGATATATCAGACAGCTACCAGAATGATAAACCAATAGTAAGAAGCAAATAGTTGCACTAAGACTAATAAACAATTAGCAAGTTCTAAATCCGGGAGTGATAGTCCGTCAATCCAAACACAAGGAAAACCAATCATCGACAAAAACCAATATGCCAGATAAAAAACCTTCAATTTCTTTTCTGCAAAAGCCAGCTGCTCCTGTAATTGTTGTATTTGCTCACTTTGAGACAAACATGTCGACTGGCAAAAAAAAAATAAAAGTTGTTTAAAAATGCTTTCAGATTGTTAATTAAGGTGCAGGGTGTTTAAAACAACAAACCTCTAGCTCGTTTGTTCTCGTAGTCAGGCTATCTAACTCAGCAACTGTTTTTCCCGTACATTCTTTGTATTTTTCTACTTCCGCTGATAGAGCCTGGACTTGCAGCAACTGCCTATCACGATCTTCTCTTACTTGTTGCAAATCACCTCTCAAGCATGTGACTTCACCACCTAGTGCTTCCTTTTGTTTCACAGACTCATCTTGCAATGCCTTTTAAATCAAGCATTACAGGCATATTCAGGAATAGGTGGAAAATGTATCAGCAAAATAGCAAATAGGAAGCAGCATATGTTTAGCAAGTACTTGAAACAAAGAAAGTCATGTTAAACAATTATGCAAGAAGAAATAACATACATCATCACATAAGAACCAGTTTAACAGCATATTAACTCAACCAACCAAGCTTGAACAACACTTTGAGTTCAATGAAGTTACAAGGGTGTAAATGAGCCGAGCCCAAATCTAGCAGGTTCAAGCTCGGCTCGTTTATTAATTCGCGAGTTCAAACTTGAACCGAGCTTGATCGAGCTTAAAAAGCCAAGCTCAATCTAGACTTGTTAAAATAGACAAATACTCGGCGAGCCTTGTCAAGCTTGATTTGATAAAACTCATTATAGAGAAACAGAAAAGCTTAATTGATTAAGCTCGAACTCAAGTTCATATAGGTTTGAATTAACTAGAGCTCATTTAAACTCAAAACAAAATTTATAATTATAAATTTTTTAAATAATTTTGTTCAATGTTTTTCTAAAAATAAAAAACTGAATTATTATTATTATTATTATTATTATTATTATTAAAGCTCATTTAAGCTTGCGAGCTTTTCGAGCTGAATATTATTGAACTCAACTCGATTTGTTTAACTGACGAGCTCGAACTTGGTTCAGCTCGGCTCGACTCAGGCTTGCAAAGATCGAGCCGAATACGAACTTTTATCGAGCCAAGCTCGAACCATTCACAAATAGTCTCATCTCATTTACACCCCTAGTTACAAGATCAGCTTGTGTCAACTAAATAAACTAGGAAACATAAATTATTACTAAAATGCAAAATTACTTAAGCTTGAGTGTTCAACTCAATTAAAGTTGTTCATTAAAAATATCAAATTTCAAACCCAAGCTTAAAACTATTTCGAGGTATGTAGTATTTTTAAAACAAGGTTGAAAAACATTTTCTACAGCTCAACTCACTCATTTGCACACCTATTTGGAAGAAAATGCAAATCAGCAAGTATGAAAAAACTCTTATATGCAACTTCAATTCAGGATAGAGGGTAATTGATTTGCTAAGCCTCTGCACGAAGGTCAAAAAGTGAAATGGAAAAACTTACTCTTGAGGCCGTAAGCTGCTCTTGCAGAGAAGTATAGTGGCCCCGCAAAGCACTTAGGTTTTCCACGACTGCTGCCTTCTCTTTCTCGACACGCTTCAGTGTCTCATTGGTTGCATGAAGTTCTGACTGAAGCCTACTATTGTACTGTTGTAAGCTTGTGTTGTACTCCTGTAACCTTTTGTACATATCATTAAGTGACTGTATCTGCAGAAGGGAAACAAAGCTCAAAATGACACAACCTAGGATGGGCGCACTTAGTAGAAATGGTGGGAGAGATGCTATTTTATTATGTGAATCCTCTACAAACCTTCTGGATGCTACTTGCATTATCTTGTTGAGTTCGCTTCAACTCTTCGGCGATGGACGCTTCCAATCTCTCTGCAGCAAGTCTAGATTCTTTTTCTCTTGCCAAAGAATCCAATGCTTCCTGTTGTGGATGGTTAGTTCATCACAGTACAAACGTAGCAATTATCTAAAATCATATTGCAATATTTAGTGAGTGATGGATCTCATACCAACTTATCTAGTTCCTCCCTAGCAAACTTTTCTTGCAGTGCCACCAAATTTTTTCTCAACTCCATGATAATTGAATTCAACTCATCTTCCTTTGCCTTCATCAGCAACTCTGAAAGAATTTACAGGATAGATGATTCATACATTATGTTTCTTTCCTAAAGAGAACATGCTTCAGCAAAAATCCAAGCACTGCCAACCAAGTAAAGATCCACTCTTACCCATATCGTTGCACTTCTTTTCTGCTAATTCCAGCAAATTCTTTAGTTTCTCCTGCTCTGTAACGTAATTTCCTTCAAGCTGTTGGAACCACCTGATACATTGTTTAAGCCTTTTTATGCAATCGGCCATTTGTTCACTTTTTTCCTGCAGTAAAAGTGTCCCAACTCAAATAGGCCCATTTAAACATCAACAGCGTGAAATTCGTTTGTTTTGACCAAATCACTGAACCGCTGAGCCATAAGGATCTGTGCCACAAAAGAACAATTGAAAGCAAAATCTCGATTCTGACATACCTTGTAGTTAAATTTGTTCTTAATTCTCGATTTCTCATTGAGTAAGGCCTCCACATCCTCTTTGGTAAACTCAACCACTCCACTGTCAGAACCAGAATTGCTTGGTGGCCCACTGATCGGAGGTAGATCTTGGCCCCCATTTACTACCGAAAATGCTTGCCGGGTTTGGATTCTTGACCCTGTGTTGGGTGGCATTTTAGTGTTTCCAATCCGTCTTCGCTTATCTACTGAAACCTCATCGATGCTATACTTACTCTGCAGAAACCAGCAGAATTCCAAAACGAAAAAACAAAAATATCAGAATTTACGCCCACAAATCAATTGCATGGCCCATGGGAAAGGAAAATTAATTTCATACACAAACCAATCAGACCACAGTAGTTACAGTAGAATTCAAGAAAAGCTTGTGGGACTTTCACGAGGCGCAATCAAGGCCTTAAAGTGACCTAACATACACAAATCTAAAGGCAACCACAAATGGAGAAAGAGGAACTCACTTGTGAAGGACTAGAAGGTGGCTTGTTCTGGTTCTTGGAAGCCATGTGAAAGAGGAGCCCGTGTATGTAGAGGTAGGTAGAGATAGAGTGAAGTTACAGAGATAAGAGGGTTTTTCAAAATTTTGTTGGTGGGGCCGTGGTTTATTGCAATCGAAGCTAAGCCAATGTTTTGTATGCAAACTGTTGCTTTGAATTGCAGGATCAGTGAACAGCACAACGCAAAGATGATGGGACTGTAAAATTACAGAGAGCGAAAAATGTCATGGGTTAAACCGTAATCTATTACTAGAACAGAGATGTACACACTTTTTTCAGATTTTGAGCTTGGAATTAATTCTGACTTGTGGATTCGAGATTCAGAGTCGATAATTTGGGGAAAATGTGAAGGTTGATTGGGTTTAGGGTTTGTAGATCTGGGTAGAGAAGAGCGTTAGCAGAGCGAGAGAGGCAGCGTGAGGTAGCTTTTGAAATTTTTTGAAATGGAATGTGGCGGTATTTCACATAGATTCGTTGTAAATATTACTTGACCGTTTTGACCCTCCTGCATTTCAAACTGTTTGGCCTTTTTCTGCCCAGTTTCCCTTATGTTCTTCTGGCCTGTTTTGGAACGCCACAATCACATAGTTCCAACATCAAATTAATGTTGTCAATTAATATTAATCATAGACTTCCCCAGTTTCAACTTTCATGTAACTGTAACTATGACTATATTTTGTATACTGAACCTTCATAACTTAAACTAAATGCCATACTTAGACAGCTGATTTTATTAGGTTGGCCATCCAATGTAGTGAAATAGATAACCTTCTTAGATATAAATAAAGTTCGGTCAATCAGCACTTGAAACTTTTGTCACTAAATACAGTGCGTGATTTCCATTTAAGTTATACAAGGGATAATGTTATTGTCGTTCAAGCAAACTTTTTAGTTTGTAATTTCAAAGAATTGATTTTAAAAACATTAATGTTATAAGAACTTCTCTTATCTTTTGCTTTCAGTGATTTGGTTTTAAGTTGCTTCTTACACCTGATCTGTATCTTTTTGGGAAAAATAAATAATAATTGAATATGTAGATAATTCACCCAATCCATAATTAAAAATTCAAATCATAGCCAATTAATGATCTTTACGTCAACAATGCACATCCAGTTTGTAAAGAAAGTTTTTCCAGAGAGTAGTGAACCAAACACCATAGCCATGATATGAAAATGAATTGATGAATCGAAATTTGAATGTGAAGAGTTGATAAGATTAAGTTAATTAGAGAAAATGAGGTCCCAAAGAGTCGTGAATAAAATAAACAAGTCAGTTGCGTCTTGTGGGTGGCAAGAATTTTCACTTTACTTATCCTTTGGGAAAAGTGAAACTCTCACAGAACAGAATAAATTTAAGGTGACCAACAGTGGAGTATAGGTGCACGCAGAAATTGTAGTAGTTGTCCAAGTTGGGTGGCAAGGGAAGACTTGTTGTTTAGGCTCCCCCTGATCTCTCACACCTTCTTTCTCTCAGTTTATTCTAAACTTGTGTTGAAAAAGACTATTTCTGTAACTTTCCAGCTCAAAATCTGCACCTAATAAGTGACTGGATTTCTTTCTTTTGATGTTCACCACTTGCCTTTAATTTGTAGGTAAAAACGAGTTATTATTTTAAGCTCTTACAATAATAATAATAATAATAATAATAAAGAGAATTAAGCCCCCCCCACCCCCCCAACCCAAAGAGATGTATTACTAACTAAAGTAAAATTCTTCTCCTGATTCTGCATGAGTGCATGAAATTTTCTCTCAGAATCTACTTTTTTAACTATTTGCCCATATATACACTACCTACTTCATTAAGAAATATTTGGATTTGGATTTGGATTTGGATCCATTGACAGTAGTTAATTAGTATGGAATAATTTAGTATACTTAATAATATTTTAATTCCCTTTTTTCCTTTCCTTCTAAAAAATTTATGAATATGATCCTGTCGCCATTTGTTCAACTAGAAAATCTTTGATTAAACAATTAAGACAACCACTTTCCAACCTTAATTTGTCACATCTCATGTCATTTGTCATTTACTTAAGCCTCTTGAAGGTATTTAATCATTATATTGTAATTGTGCAGGCAATGGAACATTTTGGATGGCTTTCAAGCTAAGAAATAGGAAAAAGCTGTCGATTTAAGGCTATTATTACAATTTGCCACTGCATTTTCGAGCTCGTGGAGTTTAATTGTGAAAGCCGGTCTCGTGGAAGTTGGAATAGTTATTATTTGACTTCCCTAAAATTTGAACTACTGAATATATGGGAAGGCCTGCAAGAATTAGAATTATATGGGAAGGCAAGGCCAAGCCAGCATGAATTCTAGTAGCATTTCAAATTTTGAAAGGATCAATCATAATTTCATATTTAGAAATGATACAACTCGAAAGGACTATCCTATCAAGCTAGAATATGTTCTCGATGGGCCTAAATACCATCATCAAGTGTTCCCTGTAAGTCTTCTCATTCTTTGAATATACCTAACTATCATCAATGAGAAGAACAACAAGCTAATCCAGATATGACCAAAAACATGGTGCATTAAATCCATAAATGCCCAAGGTGCATTAATAAGCCTAAATAGCATTACCATGAACTCAAAATGACCACATCGAGTGTCCAGTGTTGTCTTAGATATATCCTTCTTTTTGATCTTTAGTTGCTAGTACTATTGTCTTCGATCCATTTTAATATAGTCCCTAGATCCTTGTGATTGATAAAAAAATTCCTCTTTTTTGGCAAGGGGTATTTATTCTTAATTATAACATTAGTCAAGCCTTAAAAATCTATACACATCCTCAGAATCACATCCTTCTTCTTTATAAAAAGAAAAATTGGGGTGTTGCAAGCAAATGAACTTCACCAAATATACCCACTTTTGAGTAGCTTTTACAACTGTATCTTAAGTTCCTTAAATTCTACAAGTGCCATCCTATATGGTGTACATAGATATTGGGGTTGTTCGTACAAGAACCTCAATAGCAAATTCAACCTCGCAATTGGGGATAGAGAAGTTAATTCCTCAGAGAATATATTAGGAAAATTCGCGACTACGAGGACTCCATCAATCTTAATCTTGTCCTTAGATCTGTTGATCAGGTAGGCTAGGTGTCCTATCTTACTTGTTCTTAATGCCTCGAAATCCAAGTCATTCTAGTTGACTTCTATTCCCTAGTTGGTTCAATTATTAGTTTCCCAAGCTCATACAAACTAATTGCTATTACCGAAGCCAAAGCAACTATTAAGTAAAAAACCAAATCTACTAAAATAACACAAATAGAAATTCTAAAACAAAGATCCTATCCAATTGGATGATAATTCTCCTACTCTAATCTTTATCATTGCCCTCATTTAGTTCTATCTCTTCAATATCATCATTCATGCCCATTTCTCCAAGGTCTTCCTCATGGTCCTCTTCACTCTACTCACTAGGCTTTTTCTCAACTAGTTCTTCTTCTGGATCCTCTTCTTCCATCTCATCAATAAAACAAGCCAGCAAATGTTGGTTTTTCCTCAGGCCACTCATAGCTATCTTAAACATATTTCGACCTCAAAGACATTGCTATTTCAACTTATTGTTTTAGTGATCTGACTCTTGTCTAGAAATTTCTAGCTATTGTTCTAACTCTTCACATCTCTTTTGATATTGAAGAAGATCTCTTTCATGGTGATCCCTATGATCCTCAAGTAAATGTAGGATTAGGTTTGGGTAATCCTTTAGAGGCATATTAAACTTCTAGGAAATGGATCACCTGTAGCTAGTGTTGTATCATTCACTTCCTCTAACCTTTATTTTGAAGAGTGAGATATCGAAATGATAAACCAACTTACGTGGGCTTTGGCTCATCATCTTACAAAAATAAGCCTAGATTAGTAAAAGAAAATATCAAAGTACTCTATGGGTCTTGAATGAAGATAGTCAAGGATTCACAATTCTTAAAGGAAGAAGAATAATTTCTAGAGCATTTTCAGTCCTAGCCTCATATTATGTAATGGATCCTATCGTCAGGTACCAAAAGAGTTCAATCATATCAACTAGCTAACCTAAGGATATCCTTCATAATCCTTGATTTCTAATGACATTTAATCAATCATTTCAGTCGTCAAACTGAAGTACTTTGACCAATTTCTAAGAGTTCTATGCCCAAATTCCATAGTCCAATGATCTTATCCCAACATAGTCTATGTGCAAAACTTAGACTCTAATACCATTTTATCATGCCCTAAAATCAAACCATGTAGACTAGTTTTGAGGCATGAAACTCAATCCCAAATAAATGAAGTAATCTAACCCAAAATCATAATCTCAAACAAAAAAACAACAAGTATTCCAAATAAATTAAGTCTTGCAACAAGAAACTCAAATTACAATACTCTAACCTCAACTAAAATCCATAAGGATACTAACTGGTTAACATCATCAAATACTAAGAGTACTACAAAAGTCCTAAAATACTTCAGTTTTGATTCTCATCAAAGTGGAATTCACCTCCTTACTATATTTAGGTTCTAAGTTTGCCAAAAAAAAGTTAAAGAAATATAGAGTGTGCGTAAAAGACTCAATGAATGTCAAGTGTGTACAATGTGAGTATAAAAATATTTCATGATCAAAAGATGATCAATGATAAATATTTGAGAAAAATGTTGATAAATAGTCATGCATTATGTAGTAGTAAAGCAAGAATATAACATTAAATATGTTTGATAGGCCAACAATTAAATACAATCATCATACCAATGTTCGTTGTATGACTGCCACCGTAATAGTCTCTTATCGCTTTGTGCCTAAGCCTAGATCCTCAGGAAATTTTACGACTCACCTCAGCCACAAATGGCTTCTATTGTGCATAGAAGGGATTAGGCCATTGGAGCTTGGGGTTCAACTGACAAGCCCGTTGTCCTCTAGTGAAGCCTGTTGCACACCCAAACCAAGTTGGATCCAACTAATAGTAACAATAGTAGTAACTGTAAATTCAGTCATCAATTGACCATCAAATTTAACTGCTAGTCTAGAAACATTATTAAATAAAAAAAGATCATAAAAGAACATATTTTCTTTTAACTTGTAACAAAATAAGAAAATTTTAAGTGCGCAGTGGAATGTAAATATAGTGCAATATAAATTGAAGAAAGGTTTCATGTAATGTATTACAATAAATAACCTTCTAGATTTTAAAAGGTATTGTTATATATTATGTATAGAAATAGGCACTCGCTATACTTATCAATAAGATCAACTCAAACATTTTAGGTTACAAAACACATGCAGAAACAAAAGTAATATTCTACTAAATTAACTTTCCAATTTGATTCATTGAAACCAATCCCAAATCCATCCAAAAGACCTAGATAAAGGTTTATAAAAAATCTAGAGCTAATACTAACAAAAATTTCTATAACATTTGCATGAAGCAGGAGAAAACTTAGTAAACTAATCATAAGACTATATTTCTAGTAATATATATTTCTATCCTACTTAAATATCTTAGGGGTGGTTTGATTCTAAGGAGTCAATTATATGTAACATTAGCCTAGTATATACATACTCATTTAATTAATCAAGTGTTTCTCCTTTCATACATATTTTGATAATGTGCTCATAACTTTCTTTTCAGATATTTGATTGGCTAGATTCTTGTGACATTAGAAAGCCAAAAAAGAGTACTAAAAAATTTATTTTGTTGTTGAAATCTAGATTAGATAATATAAGAGAGAAAAATTGAGTCCAGGAGGTAGCAATGGTACAAAAATGGAACAACTTTAGTTTTCAGAAAGTTTTTCACATGACACATTATTGTACTTTGACCTTAACTTTTTATACATATCTCGAATGAAGGTGATTCAAAGTCCTATAGAAATCTAAGTGGCTGTTTTGTTTCATTTCCACACTCATTTTTAGTTTCCAACATTTTTATTTTGATGAAAATTAGTTATGTGATATGATGTGAAAATGAAAATATGTTTGAATGAAATATTTGGAAATATAATGATTATATTAGAAATGTAATAATTATGTTGATTGCAATAGGTTGTAGGTAGAGAGAGATAGAAATAATTGAATAGAGAGAGAAGATATATAAGTTCTTGGGAGAAGATATATAGATTATTGAAAAATGTGTTTTGAAAATAAAAATGAAAATGATGTTAGGTGAAAACGGTTAAAAAGTGGTGGTTTTCATTTTTGGAATAATAGAATTTGTGAAAATGGCTTATGGAAATGAAACCAAACACCCTCTAAGAGATGGATCTATAATTCAAATGTTGGAAGATTTTTCTAATTCATTTAGAAAATAAGAGAAACATACATTACAATACTCTTTCCATGCATAACAAGCAGACATGTTTCATAATAGAATTTTTTATATAGCAAATAATCTTATTTCACAAGTAAAATAAAAATTCTTAGGTTTTACAACTTTAAGTTAATTTTCAAAATTTTATAAATTAAAATAGTTCCATTATCATGGGTAGCAAATCCTTAAAAGTCAAGATAGTCCAGACTTGCCAAATACTTAGGCAGTTACACTTGATGATTTGAAAACTAATACATATTGAACTTGATGAGTTTGTAAGATTTTACAAAAATATTCTAAACACATAAAAGTTCATAATAAAAAATTTCAATTTAAAAGTTTTTCACTTCAAAGGGTAGATAAATTTTTAAAAAGAAATTATTTAGGCTTGTCTATAAATTTGGTGGGAAACTTTATGGATTTTTATAAAACAAGAATACTCTAAACACATTGAATATGTTACAAAAAAATTTTGAAATAAAATTACCATGACGTGATCCATGAACTGATATAAAACTAGTAGCTTTAGAATTAGAAAATCGAAAACTAATAGTAGCAACTTCAACTACACAAATATCATATGCATAGAAAATACAAATGTTGCGAATTATAATTTAAAAAATATTTATATTTTAATTATAATTTGAATATAGAATTATACTTACTAGAAGAGTGAACAAGAGTTGTGAGTGTTGAGATTTCCTAGCAATCTTCTTTCTTGTCTTACCTTTTGAGATTCTTTTTTTGAAAGGATGGGAATGGTTGAGGACTTTCTAAGAAAAATATTTTGCTGAAAATTTGATGATTTGAATATGCATTATAGAGAGAAAAAAGTTGTTTGAATGTGACATGGAGAAGGGTCCTAATAAATTAGGTGTTCTATAAGGACTAAAAGTGCTAAAAATTTTATCCTTGTCTACTTAGTTGCTATTTTGTCATTTTGTTAATTATTTTTAATTAAAAAGGAAATTAATTCTAATGAATGAGATTTAATTTTTTTCTTAAATAATTGACTAATTTTAATTGATTAAGGTTTATAAACAAGAAAAATAATGGACACTACACCACTGAACGTAATTGACTCAACACATCAAAAGCTCAGGGCTTGTTGTCTTGGATTTTGGGTGAATTGTAGAAAATATTTTGGAAGAATGAATTTTGGGAGAAAAGTTGGAGAACGTGCTAAGCGTTTCTTTTTGTTTTGGAAAAATATGAAAAATGATTTGAGAATAAGTTGTTTGTTTCTTTATATTTTGGGTTTGGAGTGCAACACCCCAAAATTTTATAACTTATAGAATTTAAATTTTGTTATTTTCAATTTTGTGAAATTTAACTACTCCTTATATCATTTTTTACTTTATTTAAATTTCTTGGGGCTAATTAGTAATTTTTGAGGACTTAATTGAATAAAATTGAAAGACTTAAGGGCTTGCATGGTGATTCTTTGGTCAACCAAGGTCAAGACATTATTTTAATCAACTAGAAGACTTAACTAATTAACTTAATAAAGACTAAGGACTAAATTGTAAATTTAGAAAATTGGATTTTATAAACATAGATTCCTTCATTCTTCTTCATTTTTTCTTTACTGCCATCGAACCATTTTTCTCACCTCTCTATTTCATTCCCCCCATCACCGGCAACCATCACTGATGGACATCTCTCCCATCCAGTACCACCAACTACCTCTCCTTACCTCAGCAACCCTATTGCCACACACATAAACCCAACAACTCAAAACTCTATAGCTTTGAAAACCCAAAAATTGACTGCGGTGATTAGAGGTAAGGCAACATTGAAGGGGCAGTCTAGGTCGTGTTTCTGGGAGCCCTTAGTTTAAGGAGCAAACTGGCAACCTTGCATGGAGGAGTAACACGATGGCGGCGATGAAAATGGGAGTTACAGAAGCAACGGTGTGAAATAGTGGCAGTAGCTTCAGGCCAAGTTTTAAGGGCTTTCCTAGTTGAATTTGGAAAAAGTGAATGGAGCATTGGAGACCTCGCAATGAGATGTAGCTCCTGGTGGTGGCACCAAATTTTTTGGTGGTGGCAAATGACAATCAGCAGTGAAGGAGAAAAGGCAGTTTCACCTCATCAACTCGATGAACACAACTGTGTAATTAGTTTGTGGTTTCAGAACTTCGATTGGCCAACTCTTAAGTTAGGGCTTAAAATTAGTTTATATGCATATGCATTTATATTGCACCATTCTTTCCATTAAACCATGTGTTATGTCTAGATTAAGAAACTTAGTATGATTGATCTATATATGTATATATATTTATATATATATTTATGTGCAAGTGTATAATCTCCCATGCAAAGGCATTGTATGGTTTTGAGGACCTATCTTGTCCTATTATATGCCAAACTTGGAATAACTAGGTTATTTAAGTGATCAACTATGCATTGGGGATTATATAATGTAAGACCTAAGTGGCATTGGTCGAAGATTGATTTTGAAGAAATTAAGTTATTGTTGTGGGTTTAAAATGATATCATGAGAATTATTAGGTAATTAAGAACTTGATATTATACTAATTTTGGAACTAATATATATAAACCTCATGGCTATTTCTAAAATGATCAATTTAATTAAAGCTTTGTGTAGATAGTACTTATTAAGTCTTTATTGTCGTGATAATCAATAGGTTAGTGATTTTGGAATAGTAATGATGTAATTGAAGTGGGCTATTGGAGTTGAATATGAATTTTGATTGTGAATATATTATTTTGGTTAGATGATGACAAAGTGAGTCCTGCCGATCAGTAGATTGAGGACTTTGATTGTTTTGCTAAAACTACAAGAGGTGAGGGTATGCCAATTTAGCAATTTTTTCTTACTATCTATTATTCGTGATAAAGCCCCTGTGTGAGTTTTCTGTTTCTATACCGTACTCGGATTATTTGAAATCTGAAATGTATTTTAGATTCTGATATGTTATCTGTTATCTAATTTAAACACCCCTGTAAGGGTCTACCAATCGGTACTTGCTTTGTTTAAGCTTAATCGACATTTGTTGCATTTATGTGAGGATTTCTGTTCTGTGTTGACTATACTATTTTTCTTGAAATCCATATATTACTTGAAATCTTGGTGATTATTTGGTATTTGTGTTGTTGTACCCTCATGAGGGTATGTTTATAAATTCTCATTTCTATTAGTATACACTACTTGTTTTCTATTTTAGTGTCCAAAACTCCTGTTATATTATTCTTTTCCTGCCCTTTGTAGCCCACAACCTTACTAGCTAACCTCATATAACTTAATAATTTTTTTGGTAATCAATATTGGCCTTGCCAGCTAGTATATTATGTATGTTGATTGTTCCAAACTTGTACCTTATTGTATTATTGATTCTTTTAAATGTCATGTTTGTTCGGTGCTACAAAACATGTGCTGGGTAGAGCAAAGAGTCACACTAATTGACAAGGCATTTCTAGAGGGGGCTCCTCTTGAGTCTATTCCAAACATGTGTTGGGTAGAGCAAAGAGCCACACTAATTGACAGGGCATGTCCAGTGGGGGCTCCTCTTGAGTCTGTTCCCATTAGCACCTCTAGATTTCAGTACTAGACTTCTTCTAGACTTTATTTAAGTTGATTGTTAAGTTTTATCTATTGGAATTATATCTTTCCAACCCATGGCATGTCATGGGTGGTTTTCACCTGGAGAGATGCCATAAGGGGGTATGGGCCTAGGGCTAGGTTTGAAAAATGGTCAGGTGGAACGAACTGACGAACACAGGTCTTTTTGACTAGTACACACCAAAAATCTTGACTTATAGGTAACTAATTGTAAGTGTTGGGATTTAGCATGCTGTTGACCATGCCATAAAAGAAAGTTATTACCTGCTGAGCTAAGTGCTCGAGCAAATGGAGAGATAAGGAAAATTTTATTCCTACTGTACCAACGTTCAGTACCAGTAATTATATAGTTTGTTAAATTTGATATCATGTGTACTTTGTACTATGTTGATTCATGTTGGACCTCTTATTATTACCGAACTATCTTTGATTATTGTCTATTAATTTCCTTCGAATCATGTCATTTTCTTTCTCTCAGTAAATCCTTAGGACTTACCCCCGTTTCTTTTGTATTTTATTCGACAGCTCTAAATAGAGGATGTGAAGTTGTGACTTGGGAAAAGAAACCTCTTTGGTGATAGATTAGGTGTTACTATTGTACACATAGATCACTTGATCGAGATAACTACCTGAAGAATATTATGAGAGTTTTGTATGGAACTTGAGACCCTTGATATGTACATATTTTATGTTATGAAGTGATCTTTTGGGTTAGTGTAACTGTTTTCCTTTGAGTTGGATAAATTCCAAATTTTCTAGTTATGAGTTGATTTTGTATTTTAAGACTAATCAGAGTAGCGCCTTATCTTGGATGCTGTCCTGAGAAGGGGTGCTACATATAGGGTGAAAGTAATCTTTTAATGTGACATACATGTATATTTTTGGTTGGATGATTGTATGTATATATTTATATGTAATGATTGAAATATGGTTGTATAAAATGATGTATAATTAATTTATTTAATTATTTAATTTGGCATTTTATTTTTTCTTTATTCTAAAAATAATATAAGTTGTATGACATTGGAACAATTATTCATTAATTAAAATTAAAATAATTATTAAAAATCAAATTAAGTATTTAAAATTAACTTTATTAAATGAATAAAATATATTTTTAATTAATTATATGAAATAGATTAATAAATTTTAAGTAAAAAATATGATTAAATTATATATGTCTATGTACCAATGAAAATTATATTTAATAGATTCAATAATTTGCAAAAATTAATATATTTTTATTATTACACTATTTGATAATATATAATTTAGGAATAAATTCAAAATTATTTGAATTGCAAATTATTAAATTAGTGCATTATTAAATAAATTACATATAATTATACAAACATAATAGAACGTAATAGAGATAGATTATTATATTTAATCAAATGTAATAGAGATAAATTATACAAATATATTAAAAATAATATTAATATAATTATGTTGCCTATATTTATTTTCATTTAATGTAATAATTTCTTTAGATAAATAAATGAATCAATATAATTAAATGGACAAGTTATATTAAAAACATGGTGCAATCTAATTATATTATTTTATACGTAACTTTTGCAACAACAAAGAAAAAAAATCATTTTGTGCTTATAATTATAATTTGTTTAATTAAAAAGAACAATCTATTAAATGTTTAGAATATTAATTAGCACATAGAGCTACTTATGAACAATAATAATAGTATATTCACTTTTAGTGATGAAATTTGTTTACTTGTGGTTTAATGATACGTTACTTGATAAGTCACAAAGTAATGTTTAACAATGGCATAATTAATACTCTTTAATGTCCAATACTAGTTTATTTTAATAATACGATAAAGTCAAGGCGATTCATAGTTTGTCGTACACAATATGAAGACAGTCGAAGGATGTGCATCTGGATTAATCCTATGGTGACGGTAGATTGTGTGGTCTGTACGCTGTGCTGCTGACCTCGCTTGTACTAGTAAAACTAGATGCATGTGGCATCTTCGGATGTCGCATGATTCAATGCCATGTGCAACTCACCTAACCATCTATTGATACCCTATCACTATGATTATGGTCTTCATCATGTGGTGGAGGTACATACGAAGTAAATGGATCGGAATCTCTCTCCCCCTTAATCATATTGACAATGATGTGGGTGTGTGCGGTCCATGGTAATGAAAGGATGTATGAGATGTATCAGAATTTGCAACAATAATTCAGTGAAGGTAATCTTCACCCAACTATAGTCTAGCATGAACCTCATCGTCCATATTATCAGTTTGGTCAATAGGTATCGACTCTACAAAAATCTCCCATAGAAAATCATATTAGGGCTCTCCTCACTCAAAATATTGTGCAAATGAAGGCTTGATCTACAGATGAAAATAATTTTGAAAATTATTACATTATTTTAGCAATAAAAAGGGAAAAAAATGTTCAACTGTTAAAGAAATAATTTGGTAAATCAAATATATTCTTACATGACTAAACCTGTCACGTAAATCGGGTGGTGCATATATCTCCTCCATACGTTCATTATATCACACACATGGATGCTTCATGAATGTGGTGATTGTTTCGTACCAATCCTTCAAGTCATAAAACTGTTGAGTAATGAATGGTGTGGTGAGAGGCTGCTAGAAGTGTTGCCTCAATTTGTATGCCAATTCTAGCATACATGTCTCAACATACATGTCATTAGTTAAGGAGTCAATGGTGTTAGCATCTAACAATATGTGGATAAATCTCTCCTCCACATTAGGGCCCCACACATTAGGGATATGAGAACTAAGAGCATCTAGTGATCGATGTTGGCTCATAGCAATACCTACAATTGCATAAATAATGAATATTTATGATTTGTACTATCGTATATATACAAATCTTGAAATTATACCTATTATATAATGCATGGTTAACAGAATACATAAACAATCAGGAAAATTAAATATTCAAATTTATAGTAGTGCCAAATTTAAAATTGAAACATCATTTAAACATCAGTCACATGCTTGTCCTTTTAAAACTACATAAAATATCTCACCACTAGTAACTTAATGAGTACAACAACCAAAAAGATCAAAAAACAAGTATGACAAACATAAGACATCCACATAATGGAAAAAGTAGTAATGATCTAGTGAAGCCAAAGAATGAATCATAGGATTGTCCCGAGTGGGTATTATTATTGTACCCACCACTTCTGTCGCTCTATATAAGTGCATTCGCTAATGAAGTCGGGTTGAATTATCGGTATCCAAATGAGACTGTGCTTTAGTAAAGGTAGTGCTACTATGCTGTCTGTAAGATTGATCACTCTGCATCCATGAGTCTACCCATATGAAAGAACCTGCATGATCCTTCCCCCTTACGAGATATCTATAGAAAAATTGTCCATAATTTGCAGGTGTTTTGGCCATGTATACCCTCATGATCCTACCTCATAAGCATACAGAGGAGCGTTGTGTGAACCCATCGCCGGTGACATAAGTCAAATAAGCAACCAATAATTTATGGATGATTAATATGATAAGTGAAAAATAAAAGTCAAAACACATAGTAACGCGATGTACAATAGTTCGTTCAACACAATGCTGCAAATAATAGAACTTCCAAGACATAAAAATAAGTTATGCAGTACACCCATCAAAAGTAGAGGATAGTACAATTGGTTTGATACTTAATACCTAAACACATTACTTTTACAAAAGTTCATTCCTATCACAAGTTAAATTAACCTTAGATTGTTTCAATTCCTACTGTCATTCCACATTTACATTGCTATCTCATCCTTGAAATCAGCCTACGTGATGATCGCTTCTTAACTTGGATGACCCCTGTGGTAGAAGGTATGCCAATCTGTCTCCTTCTCAGTCAATGGCTTATTGAAAATTTTATTATCATGACTGAACATTTGAGTAAAATTATATAAAACACAACAAGCAATGACCAAGTCCCTTGATGATTGAGGAAGTAGTTAGGCATCCCCCAAGCTAAACTAGGAAACTACTATTTTAGAACCCCGAATGAACTCTCTATGTGGGTCTTCAGTCTTGAATATGCATGATTGAACATCTCTCTATTAATATTATACACAACAGAATTTCTAAACTCATCCAAATGGTAGCATGATTATCTATACGGTGCTAAAAAGCACATGTAGTTTGTAAAGATAGCATCGACAAGGTAGTATGTCCTTGAGATGATAAAGGGGACAACATTTAAATCATCAATACCAAATTAAAAAAGAATCATAATCGAATGATACACTATGGGTGATTTGAGTCAAATAGGGAACCTAGTAGAGGAAATGGGAACCATGGGTCATTTTGAATCACCTTGAGTAACAGTCATAAGTCATTTGTGTTGTCCTCTCATCCAGTGTTCACATGAGCAAACATAAGGTCAAAATCACACATAGCAAGAATGTTCTAGCATATATGTCACTTGCATGACTTGTATACATATTGGCAACCGTGATAAACCCATGCATTGATCATAGTGCAATCAATTGCTCTTACAGCTCCCTACGTCATCAAAAAATAATTAAGAATAAGAAATTATTCTATTAGATTTATAAATCAAAAGAATGATTACTCTTCATAATTAATTAAACCTTAAAATAAGGATAAACATTAGGATTCGACTCAATTTAAGGTAAAACTTCTTCAAATGGTGGTTGAGATATAATCTCAAGCGCTAAGCATACCAATGCACGTAAAACTCATCTTGTATGAAGATTCACCATTGATAAAAGATGTTGGAACCTTTCCATTATATAACGTTATCTTTAGTGCATCCCTATTGTTTGCATGAACATGGCCACCTCTTCTACAATAGATAGGTGTGATCTAAAAGTCAGTGTTAATAGGTCATGAGATGCCATTAAATTAACTAGAGATTCAAATGTAGGCTTGTTCATGCGAATGTTATCATAAAACCTCTAAGAGTGAGCATTCAATATTTTTGCCACCCAATCAACACTTGCATCTAAGAGTTATTTCAAGGCATCCTTTGTGGTGTAATGTTTGGTGTGGTAATCTCTATGATGAAAAATAACTCTTCAGCTCCATTTGAAATGTCACTCCTAGGGGTGTCCGGGCTACTATTACTTTCACTTTTTAGAGAATGGTGCATTGAACTTGAGGTGCACACTATACTGCTTGAAATCAATATATAAGTCATGTTTACTACATTTATTCAAAAAATAATGAAATAGACATATAAAGAAAGCAAAAGAGTAAAAATTGAAATGCTAAGACTGAAAATGTTTCATGAAACTAGGAATTTTAAGCATATTTATCATAAGAGCGGATCACAAATTGAAAAAGACTAACTCAAATCACGAAAGCAAAGACATAGAGATAACAGGGCATCACTGCTCATGAGCACACATGGGACGACAATCACATGTACTCTAGGGACTCAACCCAAATTCACTTCTCATGATCATCAAGCCGAGTGAAGAATGAATCCATAGTGCGATACTTTTATGCACTAATAGCTCTTGCAAAAGGCAATCATATTGTCCATCTATTTGTCGGAGTGATTCAATACTCATTTCTATTGACTTCTTAGTAGTAACTCCCACCCTATTTAACTTAGCATCCATTATATCATTCCACCTGTCAAGTGCCTTAATCAAATGGGTGTCCTTCTCTATTTAGGATGTGAGTTTTCTTCAATATGAAGAACCTTCAGAGGTACAGGCTCTATCTATTAGGTCATCACCACAACTGCATAAAGGTCTAGAATGACAACGTCATGCAGAATTCATATCAACACTATAAACCATATCCTCATTAGAAGAATCAACCGACTGTGAAGAAATCGAGACTATGAACCCATCACCATGGAACCTTGGAATATTTTTGTACAGTAATCATAATGTGGTAGGCCATGCTCAATTATGTGTGCATGATATTGATGCTTCTATTCTATGAAAAGCAATAAAATACATGAGAGTAATTTAATAGGATGTGTAAGTGATGAGACAATGAAATGAATGATAATAGGAATTACCACCTTTCATTGCTGAATTTGGGTACAAGATCCCATTACATTACAGTATTTCTTTTGTAATCTCGACCAAAACCCACTCCTTTGTAACTAGTTGATGGAATAAGAGCCACGCACTCCGAAATTGATTCCACTTAGTTTTACGTTGTGGAATCACAATTAAACCTGTTATGTGTTTATGCATTTAATTTGTTGCAAATTCTTTCCCAAGTGAAGGTCGAGAAGGTAGTTGTGAGCAGTTGACCATTAACAAACTCTTCCTAGTATAGTTTAATGAACACTATCTCATTTTCAAGGCCAATGTGTGCTACTAGCCCTTGCATGCCAGTGCATGGACATGTTAGAAGGCTTTTTTTTTTTGTTTGGATCCATCTATGTTTCATGCCAAATTTTTGAAGAAAAAATAGATATTCTTGTAGTAAGTCTAATATTAATCTTGCTAAAAGCATGACAATTCAAGACAAAGGGATCTATCTTGTTAATCTACTTGTGTTTCTCTCCATGAATTTTTGATAAACTTTTTTTGTTCTTGAAAACAATCAAACCCCTTATACAAGTGTAAATCGAGGGACTTTTAGTTGTAGCAAATGTTGGAAAAAATATGTTCAATTCAAGAATTTTAGAAAGCTTAAATTATGTTATTTTAGAAAGCTTATTTGAAATCAACACAAATTAATTTACTTCTAAAATTATAATTTGACATTATCTCCAAAATTATTTGTGCAATTTTGGATAACACATTCTAAAACTGAATGAAGTTAACTTAAGAAAATTGACTTATGGAAATGTTCAATAATAGTGTTATAAAATGAATTCACTACTTTGGACATCTGTATCTATTTATGGTGATTTTTCAAAATTATTTTGTACCTCACATGCTAAAACTTGAAATTAAGTTTTAATTACAAATCAAATTAATTACAAAGTCTTTATTTCACATGTGATAAAATAATATTTTTTAGAAATTTTAAAAAATTTGATTTCACCTGACATTAAAATAACTCGAATTAAGTCATTTTAAGAATGTTTCATTGCATTTTTCCCAAAAGAACATAAATTCAAATAATTTTTTGCAATTATTTTAAAATTAAATTTGACCATCTATATGGAGCACCTCTTCTTAAGATGGCACTTAAGTTGATATGTTATCAATTCAATCTTAATATTCTGCTCGTAACAAGCAATAGGCCCATAAAATTTCTCCTCAAATCCTTTAAGAAATGCACAGACTTTAACTTAACACACTCTGGGCAAAATATCTAATTACATAACATTTACAATCTCATGCCTTCATGAACTTTCATGACATATCATAACATCTCAAACTAACTTAACATGCATTAAGTTCTATATGTACAACCAAGAGTCTAGTATTTTACAAAATGCATTCACACCTAAGGACCTCGGTCACCATCTACGCCTGTTTGAGACAAAGTAAAATAATGTAGGAGGGTGAGTCTAAATGACTCAGTGAAGCAAACATTTGCATGTATAGGAAGAATCAGAATGAAATGCAATGCAATATACAAATGTAAGAAGAACATTCATTCTGAATTTAGATAACTAATACACAGGTCATGACATCTAGATATTGGAGATTTGAAAGAGTTTATGGGATCTACAAACTAAATCCATAAACTAGCATCTCTTGTACCATACTTTGTGAGCTGACTCAATGCCATCCCATACTGACAAAGAGTCATTTCACATTTGATACATTTCATAGAAGATTTCAAAACTCATAGGCATGATTAGTTTTAAGAAACCCAATGAATAGGTTATTCCATGAAAAACTATAATTTCAAAATCTAGGATTTTGATCAATTTTATAAAACAGGCTAGACAAGGAAATTTTATAAAATTAGTGATATAAGCATATTTCACTTGTACGATCGTATAACAACCTTCCCCCTTGTGTCTCCTAATTCTATTTAAATGATACAATCATAAAATGGTCTATCCCCTTGTATCGCCTCAACAAATGGCCAACTCGCTAAATCGCTACAGCATGAATCGATAAAATTGATTCTCACTTAGCAAGTCTCCCCCGAAGATAAGATTGCAACACCACATGAATTGGTAGGACCGATCAAGCTTTAGACCATAGTCAACCTACGACTGCCAAAAGTTAAGATCGTAAACCAAGTTAGCCAATAACACTATTTTATCACCAATTTAATGGTACCAATCTAGAAAAGGTCTAGTACTGAAATTTGGAGGTGCTCAACACAGACTGAACAAGATATTTAAAAGAGTCAAGAATACAATGAGGTACAAGTTTGAAAAAATTATTATACAAAATATACTAGCCGGCAAGGCCATTTCAGGTTACAACATAATTCAACAAGTAATATAGGGTTAGCCAACAAGGTTGTGGGGTATGAGGGATAGAAATTGAATGATATAACAAGAGTTAAGGACTCCAGAATAGAAATAAGTAATAACCCTCATAGGGGTTTACAAAACAAGTAATAGATAATAAATAAGATCTTAAATAATTCACGAAGTACAATAACCAAGATGCAATTATGAATTTTATCACAACAACAAATAAGTATAAGAAAGTGCTAGATTAGCAGACCTTTATAGGGCATATAAGCAAATACCCAACAGGATAAATCCTCACCTTAATAGCCTCATATATGCTATCACTGCTTATTGGTCTATGGGATCCACTTCTTGCCATCTAGTCCAAAAGAATAGGTTTACTATCAATATCCTCATTCAATCCCATTAATTACAATTATAATATCAATAATCTAAAATTGAAAACTGTTTATCTAATATGGTAGTTTTAGGCTTCAATCAATACTATTATTATGGTATGGTGAATTATGCTGTAAATATGGGAATATTTAGGGGTTTACATTGGTACCCGCAAAAAGGGCATAGTTAGGTCCTTATTTATATAATTGACCTCACATCATTATTCAAATCAAAATAACAACTCAATTATCTTAATTAACCTAATTATTGCTATTTAGGTCTCAAATTCATGAAATCCTCAAATTAGGGTTTGAATCCTTTAATAAACTTAATTATCCCAAAACAATCATATAATAATATAAATCCAGATCCATTATGCTTACATATATACTCATGCATGTCTCAGTTCTTGGTCCTAAATCATAATTTTGGTTTAATTAACTAGTATTTACATTATAGGTTAGCCTAACAATTTACTTAGATTAAATTAGGAATCAATTAATCAATTAATCAAAGTTTTACCCATGATTTGATC
>JACGDI010005222.1:114145-143890 GCA_014898725.1 Jacaranda copaia | reverse complement strand
AGAGAGAGAGAGGTGGTGCGGTGATAGTGAAGAAGAAAATGGAAGAATGGAGATGACATTGAGGTGGTTGGTTTTTTTTTCCATGCTAAAATCAAACTTTTAGAAATTGCACATTGGCCCCTGAGGAGTTAGATCAAGTTTCAATTAGTCCTCCAAAGAATTACAACACTTCAATTCTGCCTTTAATTATGTCAGTGCATCACTTTAACCCCTTTGATCCAAAATAATCACCATGCAACCCCCAAAAGTTTCCAAGTTTGGTTCAACTAAGTCTTTCCAATTTGTGATTTGACCTTAAAATTTTCAAAATTCTAACAATTAAGTCATTTTTAATTTATTTTTTGAGCCCTAAAATTTGTCAAATTTAATATTCTAATTTTCAAAACTTATTTTCTAAAATACTAAATTTTAGGGGTGTTACACTATAGGTGTTTTGAAAATTTTGGATAAAACTATTTAAGTATTGTGCACGAACTTTTCCATTCCATCAAAAAAGAAGAATTATTGAAGAATCAAATATGTTTTCCTTTTTACAAAAAAATATTAACCAACAATAAAAAAATTGAAGAACATCTTTTCCATATTTTTATAAAATAAAAAAGTATGTAAGTTAACTTCTTACTTTTTTTTCCTTTTATGAAAAGTGGTTAAATATAGATAAACATTCCCTTGACATTGAAATTAATATAATAATATCACTAATTTGTACACTACATTTATTTCCAACTCTTGCAGTTGTTGCCATACTCCCATTATTCTATCAATTAACTTGAGCCAAAATTCAGTTTATACATACAAGATTATTTTCTATCACATTAAAAGGGACATTGTAGCAAGTTTAGATAAGAAATTATTGGCAACATAATATAGAGAAAATCTGGGCTGAAACTTCTCTAATATCATGCACATGATATCATATATCTATAATATAAATATAAATTCATGCTAAAAATTGAAAACAATATCATTTGAAGAGATAGTGATAGTTTGTACATAACTATGATATGGTTTACACATAATTGAAGGATAATAATCCTAACTCTAAATACTAAAAAAGCTGCCAGAGAGCCAAAATTCACTGTTTGGTACCAAAGAATCACATGTTAATGGTTGCCTCTTGAAAATGTTGGGTGGGTGTGGTTGGAATAATGACATAGGAAGCCATTTCCCTACTTATACATTCTCACCCATGTGTTTTGCCACTCCATATATACATGCCAAACTTTAAATGGTTTGACCAACAAGCAAATGTATGACCAACTACAAGACCTATTTACAAAATATAAGAAAGATGTCCAATGATGCCTTGTAGCCAAGTAAACTAATCCTAACTATGAAGAAATAGCCTAGAAACTTCTTAGAATATCCAAAAATAGAAACAAAAACAGCAAATGGTTACCCAAAATACAAATGTAGGTACTAATAACAAGCAACAACCTATACTTATTTATACTATGCAATGCAAGGCTACATGAAGACAAATCACTACATTAGGATAGCCAAAAAAACCTAACATGGAATGCTAAAAATGTAGGACACAACCCCCCCAGTATGTTAGCCAATTATGAACTCAACAAACAACATATATAGATTGATTAATAGACAAACTTAATACTCAATGCTTAGGACTCAATACTATGTCAGCTTAAAATGCATGACACTCAAGGTTGTAAGCACACAAGTGTACACACACACAATGAACAATCATTATTCACTTTCAAATTCTATTGTGTGATTGTAAAAGGTCAAAGAAATCACAAAATTATGATTGTAAAAATGAACACCAATGACTAGTGTTTGTTAAGATCATGTAATGGTTACCATGGAGGTATACTTACTTCTCCACTTAAGGGGTGGAAAAACCCCAAGCATGGCGCCTTTGCATTAGCTTTATGATATGTATCAAATTCCATAAAGCAAGTTACCAACACATTAAAACATCAAAATTAGAACAAGGTGAACATTAGAACACACAAAATGACCGAACTGTAGACAAACACTTTTCAAACTACCATATAATTTATTCAACACGTTACCTGGCAAATCATTTGACGTAATTAACAAACATTCAATCACTCATGAACGAGAAGCCCAAAAAATCATTTAGTTTATAGGTTACAAAAGCAAACTCCAACAAAGGACAAAGGTAACAACACTTATAGTATAGATGAAAGCAGAAGATAAATTATCCTTCAAATCTCCCCTTTCGGAACTAGGCTTTAGATACAAGTAATCCCCTACATTGTCACCACAACTGGATGATGTTTGGCCTTTCTTTGTGCAAGTGTGTGCAATGTAGGAGAGGTATAATAGTACTTGTGGTGTCTGTTGTGTGCAATGGTGCAATGGGAAAAAGATAAGTTTGGGAATGGTAAAATGGATGTATATATAGTGTAAATTTACTTGAACATCCAAAGGAAATGCAGCCACTAACAATGCAATTTCTATTCCATAAATAGTCTGGATGTCATATAGTAATGACTTTGTCAACCTTATGTAAAGAAAATAATAACATTGCCACCTACAAGAATCCATTATTGAAGACCATGTGAAAAACCTGAAAGCAACACAAGCAGAGCCCAAACACTATCATACAATAAGTTATAGTAAGAACATAGACTAGTACCAAGTACAACAAACAAGCCACAGAAGTGTTCTGCTATTTACTTAAATAAATATTCTCATACATACAACTCAATAATTTTCCAATGCACCAATAAATTGACATAGAAACCCAAACTGTACACAATTAATCCAAATATTAATTGATAAACAACACAGCAATAGCTAATAGAAGCCAAATCAGAGTAGCATACTTTGATTTTCAAAATCAAAAACCCATAAGAAATGATGGGCATACTGGTGAATATTTAATATGACAAGACCAATTGAACCGCTTTTAGACCTCATAATCACATAAAACACATAGACCAATACAACTTGTACCCATGCCTCGTTGGAACAAATCCTTGAAAAACTTATGAAGGAAATTGAAAAAATTTACACCTAAAGGAATCACAATACATGACCCAAGATTTCTGGCCCACATACATATAGTCTTGTAAATGGATAATTGAAAATCTATTTACCGTTTGCATCCAAATCTATTTATAGGGCTATTATTTGTATCCGTTTAAAGTGGATATTATTCGTATTTGATTACTAGACATCCGACTGTAAACGATATGAATATGGTAAATGCCTATTCGATTTGTTTAATATCCACTCCGAATATATATCTGTTGGATACATCTGTTTATATATCCAATTATTTGTAATTTAATTAAATTTGTTATTCGTATCCGATAAATAATATTTAAAAAATTATTTTATATAATGTATTCTATTTTTATGTATTTTAATATAAAAAATTATCATATATAATATATTATTATAGATAATAAATTATTTTTAGTTTTTCAATATAAAATTTCATAATCTATATATAAATGAATATATGTATAAATTAGTAATTAAAGAATTAATAAAAAAATTAGACAGCAATGATGATAATTAAATAATATTAAATCAATTTTTTAAAAAAAATTAATATATAAATGATAAGATTAATCAATATAAAATTATTGTTGCCTTACTTTATAATTAATTTATATTGGTGTCATTTTATTAATACTAATTAATCATAAAGTGAATCAATAATTATAAAAAAATTAATTACATCAAGAATAATTAACTTTTTAATTCTAAAATAAAATAGTAAAATACTAAAATTATTAACTAGCTAAAGGGACATTAAGATTTAAGAGGGCGTTTGGGTGAGCTTATAAGTTTTTTAAAATATCTTATAAGATATCTAAAAGTATTTGATAATTTTTTTTAAAAAGAAACTTATAAGCTCTTAAAATAAGATATTAAGAGTTTATAAACTCTTTTCATAAAAGTTAGGAATTCCTAAATTATTTTTAGGATATTAACAAACTCCCTTAATTTTAAGCATATTAATTATAAAATTATCATTATTAACGCCTTATAGGCTCCAAAATCTTATTATCCAAACACTTTAAGAACTAATTTTTTTAAAAAAGATCTAGCAACTTATAAGACTTGAAAATATTTTATAAGATGTAGAAACTTATAAAACTTTTTAAATAAGTTTAGCCAAACAATTTACTTATTTAAAAAGTCTTATAAGTTCTTACATATTATAAGATGTTTTTAAATCTCTTGCATCTTATAAAATATTTTTCGAGCTTATAAGATGCTAAAAAAAATAAGTTCTCAAAGTGTTTCGATAGTAAGATTTGGAGCTTATGAGGTATCAGTAATGACAATTTTATAATTAATATAATTAAATTTAAGGGAGTTTGTTAAAATTTTAAAAATAAGTTAAGAACTTCTTACTTTCTTAAAAAGTGTTTATAAGCTTCTAACATCTTATTTTAAGAATTTTATAAGTTATTTTCTTTAAAAAAAATTATAAAATAGTGACATTTTATAAAATATTTTGAGGAGCTTATAAACTTATGCAAGCAACTTTTAAATATTTTACAATATCTAACATATACATAAAATATAAGATGAAAATATTATGTCATAATTTTATTTTGTAGATTTGTACTATTATTAATTTAGAAAACTAATAAAATTTATCTAAATGTAAAACTTAAACTCTAAATTCCAAAATCTCACAAATTTATAAAATTTGAACCCCAAAATATTAACAATAGAGAATATTTTTATTGATTAACATTGTTAGATCTACATGTCTAAAATGATTGGAAAGATTCAATAGCCATCATAAAAACTAATTTTTTAAAATTATATTTAAATATAATATATAAAAATATTAAGTATCAAGATATAAATTATAGTCATATATGACAAATGAATGAATAATTAAATTTTAAAATTAAAAAAATTAGTTACTACAATTAAATAAAAATTATCAAAAAATATAAAAAAATGTAAAAGTCAAAAGTGTAATCAAACACTATTCATGAAACCCTACCTCCCATTTATTTCAATTTCACTTCACTCTTTCTGTGACACCCCACTCGGGGTAACCCTAAGTTGAGATATCAAAATAATTCAAACTTAAATCTAAACCTGTCATACGAGCAATAAGCCCATAAAATTCTCTCCAAAAATATCAATGAGCCTATCAGAACACTTCCAAACTTATCAAACACACATATAGCAGCGAAATTCAAGTTTATCAGCTGCTCAAAACATTAAATACAATTCATAGTTCAACTTCTTAACATTTAACAAAATATATACATGCTTCAAAACATCACGCCAATCCTGACACTTAGTGATACTAAAACCAATTACGCCATTCACATGAACCCATTTTGTTACTTGAAGTAATGCTTTGCTCCCAGTCCAAACTTTAATTCTGTCACTTAACCTTGTCTGAGAGATAAAGAACTGGAGTAAGTCCAAAGGACTTAGTGAGGGATTTTATAAACATGATTATAGGATATTATAAACATGATTATAGAACCTATCAAGGAAAGAGCATCTTAATAGTTTATAATCCAATAACAATACAAGTGCAAATACGAGTCAAGCAATAACACATCATTATCCTTTGGGATACACATATGATCAAGTAATGCATGCAACGGATGCATTTCATTAGATTTAAATGAGACAAGCTTATCAAAACAAATCTTATACAAATGAATTGATCATATTCAAGCGTGACAACTTGATACACATTAGATGCCTAGGAATATCCCTAGCACATCACATACAGATAGAAGATACCTAGGAGTAGCCCTAGCATATTATAAACAAATACGCGATAGATGCCTAGGAATAGCCCTAGCACATCACTGATACTCAAGAATAGCCTTGGCACATCGCCCGTATCTAGGAATAGCGCTAGCATATGGCTGACAAATAGATGAATGGAAGATGCTTAGGAATAGCTCTAGCACATTGTTGATGCTCAGGAATAGCGCTGACACATTGCCCATACCTAGGAATAGCCCTAGCATATGGTTGACAAATTGAATAGCCAGGGAATAGCCCCTAGCATACATAGACTTATAGAACAAATACCCAGGGAATAGCTCTTAGCGTATAGACTTACAAAACATGAACCCAGGGAATAGCCCCTCGCGTATCAGACTTACAGAACATATACTTAAGGAATAGCCGCTAGCGTACACAAAATAGAATACTTAAGGAATGGCCTTTGATGTATCTTACTTACAATCAAGTGCAAGCACCAAGTACATTTGACATAGATGCCCAGGGGGTAATCCCTAGTAAGTACAATTAAGCTAGTATGGCTTATAGGAATAGACATGCATGCCAGCAAAGCATCCTATAATAAGACAAGATAAGAACAAGTATTGATCAGGAATAAGTACAAGACAAGTTAAATAGGAGTTTTAGGCACCAGAACAAACAAGTACAACTCAATAAAGTGAAAATGAGTACAAACCTACACAAGGGTTTACAAGGTAATTAATAGATCAAGAACAAGTACACAATCAAGTGCAGATTTCAAGTAATTATGAGCAAGTACAATTAAGCAAGTTAAATCCACACAACGATTTTACCACAAGAGAAGATAGATGTAACAAGGCCAGGATGGCAGTTCCTTACCTCTTTCAATTTCAGAGAAAGCTATCACAATCTACCGTCTATCGGTTCGTCAAACCCACTCCCACTTCACTTAACCAAAATAGTAATATTACAGTCAAAATCCTTATTTGACTCTCAATGCATCATCATCATGCATATCATTAACCCAAATTCACTTATTAACCATGTTAACATGATAATTTAAAGCTTAAACAGCACTATCGATCTAATAGCAACCAATAAGATATATTATTTCCAAATTAATCTCTGTTTCATATCAAGTCAAATATTTGGGCAATAATTAATTCTTAAACATATAATCCTACTCGTCATATCATCCAAAATTCACACTGATGGTCTAGAATACTATTACTTGGTCTAAAGTCCATAAATCTACAAGTTAAGGTCCAATTCCTTTATTATCAACTCCAATTTATCATAAATCATAACAATATTTGGGTGTACTAACTTATATATATATATATATATTCCTTTCTTAGGATCTCAACCATAATTAATCACCATCATCCTCACAACATAAAACAAGCTTCAAATAATAAGGTACACCATATACATATACATATCAAGGTACAACCAATTAAAACTTAATTCACCACCCTCTATTGCCCAAAAATACTTAACGAGGCCTCAGAATCACAAACCAAGAGCACTATTATGATAATTGAAATGAAGAGAAAAAATAGTTCAAAAGTTGCCGGAGCACCGTTGCCGGTTACCGAAGCGCCACCATCCGCCATAATCGAAAAATCTTGCAGCCATCATCAATATAGTCATCTCGAACTCTTGATTCTATATATCCAATTGGTTTCAAGTTTCTTAGCCTAGAACCCCCTCAACCAAGCTCAACAATCACCAAATGGGTTTCCTCGCCATAGTCTCCGATCACCATTTTTAGCCTCTGCTGCCATGCCAAACTCACATACAAAGGTATATTAAGCTTCCTCACATTGAGATATACCATAAAATATGCCCAAAATTAAGTTTTGGCCACCGCCCGCCATCACCTGTCAAGCCCGTCACCACCCCCGTTGAGCTTCAAAAATCTAGTGGTCCCACTGGTGGAATGGTGTGCAAGAGGTATCAAGGTAAAGCTGAAAGTAAGGGAAAGATATTGTTTGGTTTGGTTTGGTGAAATGGAGGTCATTGGAGAGAGCTTGCTAGATGGTGATGAAGACAAGTTTAAGGAAGAAAGGACAAAGAAAAGGGAATAGTAGAGAAATGGGTTTCTTCCAAGTTATAAATTTAATTTTCTAAAATTACACATTGGCCCTTCCCCAGGTTTTCAAGTTATGCAATCATGCCCAAAATTTGGTCTTTCTTCAATCAGGCCCCAAGAAAACTTTAATGCATAGGATTAAGCCTTTTGACCACATTTATTTACTGTGCAACCCCAAAAATCTTCTTAAAATGCTAAATCAAGTTATTCAAAATCATAAATCTGACCCCAAAACTTCTCATTTCTTGTAATTGAGTTCTTTTTTTTTTTATTTCCAAAATACTGAATTTCAGGGTGTTACACTTTCACTTACACGCTGCCCAGGTACCCTCTTATTCCTTTTTTTTATTTTTTTTACATTTCCATGTATTTTATAATTCTCATTAGCAAAATTGCCTATGCGATGCCTATCATGGAGGTCTGCTGGCCTTTGCAACACCAAAGCTGAGATCCAATAAATCTACTGGCTCTCGTTGGGAGACAATAAGGCTGGTCTCTTTGTCGGCCAGCCCCATCGCATTTGCTGGCTTGCCAGGAGGGTGGCGACTAGCTGCGGCCAGCTTTAATTTAAAGGAAGAAAGATCTAGTGATATATATTATAGATACAAAACAACCATCATCGTAATTGTCATCCTCCATGGACGCAAACTACAAGGTTTTAACCCCATTCCAAGTCTATATTTCTACCATTTTTGCTTCTAGGCTCTAAATTGGAGTCATCTATCACATAATCCTGTGTCCCCTCATGAAAATTGAAATGACTTTTTCTATTTAATCTTTTTCTAAATTTTACTTAAATTGCTTGAGGTGATGGCTGTGGGTTTTTTACTTGAAGCTTGATTATTTGCTTAAAGATTGTATCGTTATTTATTTATTTATTTTTTCTAAGTTCTAGAGTGATGGAGTAAATTTGATGCTATGTTTGGATCAAGGAAAAGGAAAAGAGAAAGGCAAAATGTAAAATTTGGAGAGATACATTATTGGCAAAAAATTTGTTTTGGTGTTTTCTCTCACCAAATTTATATTTCAAAAATAGGGTAAAAGATTTTGGAGCAGTAATTTCGTGTATTTATGTGTTTTTCGTTAAAACTAAATTGCGCTTTATTTTAGATCACGATATTGAAATTCTTGTCCTTGTATTTATTTCCGAGCAATTTTATGTTAGACATAGAAGTCCAAAAATTTTCTTTTTCTTTTTTCTTTTTCTTTTGGTGCCCTCTTCAGAAATTGGAGGTGTTGCCCTTTTGGAGATTTATTTATAATCTTATAGACCCTTTCTTTTACTTCTTTTAAAATTACTTTTTTTTCATTGCTAGATCAAGAATTCATGGTTGTGAATAATAATAAAATATCGTATTGAATACAGGAAATCGGCCATTGATTAAAGTATGTCATTTGAGTGGAGTGCCAGTAGAGTGCTTACTTTGTCTTAAAGATTGGTTGCCAATAATTGAAAATAATTGTAAGTAATGAGTATTTTTTTTATTTAATTTTTTTATTTATATATCAACATATAAATGTATACTTTTTTATAGGCATAATTGGTTGATGTAAGGAATATTATCACATAAAGATGGCTAAACCCTAAATCAACATTTCCTTCAAAATCATAAAGACAATCAATAGATTATGGCATAAGATGAACAATCCAAGCAAGTAGTAATCATAGGTTTTCCAACAACCATAAAATAAATTTTGACAAAATTGAAGTTCCGTGATATTTTTGAAGAACCTATCACCAATACCTAGAAACTAACTATAAAACGATTGAGAAGGTAGGAAAATAGCTTGTCACCAAGGATAGTGTGAAGTTGCCTTCTGTTGGAGGAAATTGTGAGAAAAATTGAGAATGGAATGGGAGGAAGCAAGCAGACATAGAGTGAGAGAGAGAAGAGAGATGTTGGAGACAAGGGTAGGCAGGGGTGTCAGGGCAGGATTAAGGTATTTTGTAATTGAATTGTGAGCATTGTTTGGGTATTACAATTTGATATTTTGGGAGAAGGATTAGGGAGTGTGTACATGTTTTGTAATTATCTTGAAAGTAGAAAAATATTCTGGGAAACACCAAGAGAACAAGGCCTCAATCAAAATAAATATTAGCATTCATGGTCAAAAAAGACATCAAATGTCATCTTTACTTACTCAAACACTCTCAAGACAAGCGAGTTCTTGAACTTACAGTAGGCATGTCAATGGGTATGGAATTACCTTACCCACCCATAGCCTAAATATGCCCAAAGAATTAAACTTTATATTTATCTTGCCCTACTCAACCCGTAAACCCAATTAGACCTATACTTTGAAATCCCTAAATAATAGACCATAAACTAGACCTACTTATCAAACCTAAGACCCATTGGGTTTAGTTTATTAGATCAAAATTTTGGATTGTGTTTTGACTTGATTAACTTTTTCATCTTTCCCAAATTTTCTTATTATCAATCAAAATGCTAAAACTACCTAATATTTGAATGCTAGAGTAATTTATTAATATTGACTAATTTGTTTGGGCATATTTTAAAAAATTTAACTCAATTTTTTCAAATTAAAAAAGCATATACATTTAATTTTAGTTGTTTAATTTAATTTAGTTGATTTATATATTTAATTTTTGGTATATTAAACAAATAAGAACCACAAGAGTATGAACATATTATGTTTTTTTCTCTCTCTATTTTTCCTCTAAGATATTATTTTTCTTTCTTTATCTTTATTCTTTTCAATTTTTTTAAAATACTATCATTTCATGCAATATATTCAATCAAATATCTATAAATAGTAGAAAACATTTATGCTATTACATTTAGCAAATATTTTTAAATATAAAAAAATGAAAAAGGTAAGGATGTTTTCAAATCATTCTCGAATAGGTTCATATTTTTTTTAAGAGAACATGTTTAATAAAATATAATTTTAAAAAATATTTTTGAAAAATAAAAATTTTCAAATAATGCACCATAATTTTTCATATTTTAAAAAATAATATTTCATTTTCAAAATATAAACAAAATAATGTGGACACATAGATAACAAATTCAATTTCGACTTTAATATATGCAAAACCATCTTAATTCGTAATACATCAAAATAACTTGCATCAGGCACAGCAACACTCCCCTCCCCTTCCCCCACCCCCATCACCAAAAAAGGAAGAAGTTGATAATATTTATACTCTTAAATTTTTCTATAGTAATGTAAACATCCTTTTAATATTCTTTCTTTCTCCATTGTCCAAAGCTATTGAAAGTAAATAAATTCAAAATAATTTTAATTTTGTTATTATATATATATATATATCTATATATTAAAAATTTAAGTATACACTTCAATTCATGATTATTAGTATAAATTTGATTTTGATATAAGTAATTTGGGCTAACTAGTTAAATTTGAGTATTTGGATAATGAGTAATTTCAAGATATAGGATATGTGGGTAAGTTATGCATATAAACATAATTACATTCATTCAAGTATTTTTGATAAATTTTTGGGTTTAGGTTAGACGAAAATGATAACAAAATAAAGTTTTATGAGTAAAAAGATTAAAGTTGGGAAGGAGGGAGTTGGAATATGAGTATTTGACATTAGGTATTTTATAGGTATTGAGTATTTGGATATTTTATGGGTATAAACCCCCATTTCATTTTTTTTAATGGGCCTAAGCCTCATGTCTATTTATTGGGTATGGGTATTGTGCTATTGTCATGGGCATGGGTAGGGTTTTCTTACCCATTAATAGGCTTAATCTACAGTATCAACCATTATTCAAATAATTTCCAGAAAGATCATTTGATCCAAATTTGAGCAGCAGCATTTTAGCTAAGGTTGTAAATAGATATTCAAAAATTCATTTACCATTTGTGATTATATCCATTTATACAAAATTTATCCCCATCCATTTAAAGCGGGTATTATCCGTATTTGATTATAAATGGATACAGATATGGTAAATGCATATCCGATCCGTTTAATATCCACTTTGAATACATATTTATTAAATAATATTTTATTTATATTTTTTAATAAAAATCTCATAATTCATATATGTATATATGTAAATCATAATTGAAGAATTGGGAAGAAAAAGAATAAATTTAAAAAATTATTGTAATATAGAGAAAACAATTGAACAATAAAGTTAATCAACCCAATTATTGTTGGTTGACTTCATAATGAATATACTTAAATGCCATTATTATTATTAATACGTACTGATAATCAATTATAAAGTCAATTATTAATTAAAAATTATGTTATTTATTTGATTTTTTTATTGAAATTATATTATTCCTTCTATTAATTAAAATATGTATTTGTTATAAGTTTATAGATTTACGTATTTGGATATTTGTAAATAGATATTTAAATAATTATCATTGAATATTAATATAAAAAATAATTTGAATATGGATAAGTTTAATAAAATATGAATAAATTTGATTAATTATAATCGAATACGGATATATCCAAATTTGATCAATATCTGATATATATGAATTCAGATATTATTTTTTAATATCCGTCAAATTCGTATTCATATCTGAATATTCAAAAATTTAAACAGATACGAAATAAAAACAGTGTATTCAATTTGTTTTATATCCGTTTACATCCCTAATTTTAGTGCTGCTTGTGGAAAGCAACTTCTGATATACAGAATGGTGAAACTACAAACAAGAGCTCAAACTCCAAACTCCACCATCTAAATTGCTTCCCTAGGAAAGAATGTTTCTTCCTAGCAATTGGGTAAATGCCCAAGACACCCCACATTTTAGGGTATGCCCTACATCCTAGAGGATAGATTTTGTAGATCACATAAGAGACATTGATGGCCTAAGCGAAAGATGCTTTAGTTTGAGCAACAAAGAGAGCAATATCCGATCCACCTTTGAGCATCATTCGCAAGAACCTCCCAAATCCTTTGAGGCATCTTCATCTTGTGAACAAACACATAAAGGCTAAAGGAAGAATAGGTTCTTGCTCCCCCTTCACCCCAACATGTGAATGCCCAGTCCTTAAATCCAATTGACTTATCCCTACAACGACTAACTATCTAAGGTTGGAGGCAAAACACACACTTGATGTAGGGGATAAACACCTTTCTTTGGCAGTTGCTCACCCGAGACACAATTTGTTCACTCTTGTTGTCCTAGAAAAGTTACTCCTATGAATTTAAAGTAGCCAATCTCTTGGAGCTTGACAAAGCCAACAATCCCCAAGAGCACCTAAATAACTCAATGTCACGCACGAAGCTATAAGGCCTAAGCAAGGTGGCATATTGTAAGGTCTTTCACATGATGCTAAAAATGCATGGTCTCACTTAGTTCAACCAACATGCTTGAATCATCACTGGACTAGAGGAGATGATGCAAGTGCTTTCTCTACAACTTTTTTATCAACTGAAAAATACCTTAGGATTGCTACTTATTTGTCTATCATAAAGTAAAGAAAAGGAAAAAGCCTGTGGAAGTGTATTAAACACTTTGTCCAGGCAGTACATGAGATTTCCAACCTCTATCCAAAACTTTTGTCATGTTATCCAACATCATGCAACAATACTTAAGACATAGAAAGTTCAAGAAATCTATAGTCAGCAAGCTCTCAACTACTTTGGAGGAGCTTTTGATTTGTGCTAACAAGTACATCTACATTGAAGAGACAACAACTCCTAGGAAGAGCCATAAGTCAAAGGTAAGAGAAGATAAACCCAATAGAGGTATAAGAGGAGAATACTGTGAGCATAGGCTCCTTTCATTTTTCATAAGGTACACTACCCCAAATGTACTACGAGCATTGATCTTGGTGGTAGTTGAGAACGATGCTTAGTAGGGAGGCTTAAAATAATGTAGGACAATCCCAAGAGGTAGAATTTGGAGAAGTATTGCTATTTCCACCATTACAGAGGACATAGTATCAAAGAATGTTACCACTTGAAGGATGAAATCAAAAGACAAATTAAGCATGGATATGTAAAGGATGAGTTTATGGTTAAATGTCAAGGTAGTCCTAGAGAACCTAAACAAAAAAGGATATTAAGTAATAGACATAGGCTATTTAGATCATAGGTTGGAGCTTGAGAAAGATCCTCGTAAAATCTTAACAACCTTTCTATTGTAGGAGTTATCACTATAATCTTTGAATGACTTGTTGGAGGGGACTTAGGGAATAGTTGCAAGTTCTAGCTCGAGTCGCAAAATAAGTTTAGGTGCACTCTAGCCAAATTATACACATGTACAAGGTTTGCCCCCTTCCAGAGCAAATTACTTTCATAGATCATAATTTAAGAGTTGAGAGTGGAAAACACAATGGTGCCCTAGTAACCTTGGACTATGTGGCTAATTTTTACTTAAAAGGATCTTGGTAAACAGTGAAAGCTCGATAGACATTACATTCTATGAAGCATTTTTGCAACTAGGCAAAGTAATGTATAGCTTCAAAAAGTCAACATCCACTTGGTAGGTTTTGGCAGTGAAACAATGGAAACTATAAGGGAAATTCCACTTCCTTTATCTTAGGCACTTATCAGAGGAAGGTTATAAAGATGGTGAAGTTCTTGGTGGTAAAGTTTCCATTAATCAACAATATCATTTGGGGTCAACTAGCCTTGAACCTTTTTTAGGAAGTAAACTTAACATATCATATAAAGATGAAGTTCTCTATCCCTAATAGTCCTAAAGAGATAGAAGGAGACTACAAGATGGCAAGGGAATGTGATGCTAATACACTAAGAAGGCCACAAAAACTTCAAAGAGCTGAGGAAATAAGATAGACTTCCCCAAACACCATGCCTAGGATAAAGGAAAACAATTAGTAGATGAGACTAACTTGGTGGAAACTATAGTCTTAGAGCAAGCATCCATGAAGGAGAAATCTACTAAAGAGAACATAGGAATGGAAAAGATCTTGCTGTGTGAACTTTAGAAGCAAAGGAAGGCTAAAACTCCAAGACTAATTGAAAAATGATTAGACCTTACTCAAGCAGCAAAATTCGCTAGCTCAAAGAGACTATAGATGTAGTCAGTATCTTTGATTTTCTAGGATTATTTCCATTATATTTGTACTTCTTTCTTTACAAAATTAGTCAATTGAATAATAATGTGAACTAAGAGACCTATATGTATTAATAGTTACTTTTAGACTTAGTTGATTAAATAAAGCCATCCATTTAGTGGCTCACATGTTTTCTCTTCTTTATGATTGAATAAAATTTTGTACTTTCAATTATTAGATATTAATGTACATTTCTTTAATCCTAATATGATAAAAAATGTGATGTGCTTGGACAACCTTATAGGTTACAAAACCCCAAAGAATAATATATCTCCAGTCCATGAAGTTAGTCAACATCTATTCCTGCATTCTAAAACATAAATTTTCACATGAGATCACCAAGGGATCCTTGAAACAACTTAACTTCACATGACGAAACCACTTAACTCCGCATGAGATCCCAAGGGATTCCCTAAACAACTTAATTCGACATGAGATTCCAAGGGATCCATGGAATAACTTAACCTCACATGAGATCTTAAGCGGTCCTTGAGGCAACTTAATTTTGTATGAGATGCCAAAGGATCCCCATAGACAACTTAACTCTGCATGAGATCCAAAGGGATCCTTATAGCACTTTAATTCCCCATGAGATCTACGGCCACCTCGAAGAACCTTAACTCCGTATGAAATCCTAAAGGATCCCATAGGTAACTCAATTTTACATGAAATCCTAAGGGGTCCTCGAAACAACTTAACCAACTTTTCTCAACACAAGATTGGGTTCTTGGAACAACTTCACTCCATATGAGATCTCAAGGATTTAACTTAAATTTTATGTGATCTCACGAATTTGTGTTAGATTGTGCATTTTCTTATCAAACAATTTGACACTTGAGAATGGGAATGCAGGTTTGCAAGTTATACATGCACAATTTTGCTTAGTTGCATTATTTTGATCATAGCAACACAAGTGCAGATAAATATATATGGTTGAGATTTTCAATAACTATGAGAAAGCATATCTCACTTGGAATACTAAAAAAAACCATCGTTGAAAATTGGAGCAATCAAAATAATTATTATGAATGTACATTTTCCAAGCTCAATTCAGAAAATTTGAGTATAGTATGGAGACTTTATTCCATTGTTATGGCCTTTCTGGAAAAGATACCTAAGAAATGCAGGGATTCATATCCTTCAACAACTATTATCTTAAGAAGAGAGTAATTTGAAATAATTCTTTGTGAGTTCATAAGTTTCCTCATAACTATATGCTGCTGATATATGTAAGGTTTCATGTAGGAGAATAATAGCTAAAAATGGAGAAAAACACATTCTGCATTTTATGTGATCATTTTAAAAATAGTTATCAAGAGTTTTTAATATTGTACAATTAATGGTTTAGATATGTAGGATTTTCTTAGACCTGTCAAAAAATTATCTATATATCCACGGGTATCGAAAAAATACAAGTAATTTTACCTACCTACTAATTAGCTGCCATTTTTTGGCCCAACCTGTGGGTACCCACGGGTGACCCGTGAATAATTATTTATATTTTTATTTTAATTTTTCTCTAATTTTTACAACTATTTTGGAGGGTGTATTTTGTTAATGATATCAATAATATTTAAGTGGTGTTTAAAATTTTAGTTCAAAAAACTTTTGATAGATAATGAAATATAAATTTAAACTTCAAAATGTAATATAACTTAAATTTAATACACATTTAAGTATTTAAGTTGTAGTTTTTGAACTGGAACATTTGACATGTTTTAAAATACATGTTCAATATAATTTTTGAAATTTTTTGCCTCTTTTATTAATTTTGTTTAGGTAGTATTTAAATAATATTACGTAAATTGAAAAATAAACATTAATTTTTCTTTAAATATAAAAAATAAAAATTTATTACGAGTACTCGTGAGTTACCAATTACCCATAGTCATGGATAATAGGTCCACTATCTTGTACCTAATAAAAAATAGATAATTTTACTCGCAGGTAAATTTATCCAACCTATTTGATGAGATTGAAAGTCGTTTATAGTGAAAGGGTAGTGTTTGGGTAAATTCGACTTGGGAGTTTGAGTAATCCAAGTGATATTCTTCTTGAGATTTGAGATCTACAACAGCAACACATGTTAAACTAGCCCAGGTGCCCTCAACGAAGGTACTCCAATGCTCAAGTTAGTTCTGGTCAAGAGATGATAATCGAATAGAATATTGAGAGCTTACAGCGTATTTGGCATTACTTGGTGCATGGCTGGTTATGAGGTATTTATAGCATTTTCTTGGTGTTTGATATGGCGAAGATGCCTCTATCAAGTGTAGTAAGCTTTAGTTCTTGCCAGGGAGTTAACAGTCATTTCAGATCTCGATACTGCTTTAAGTGGTACCATCTCCTATTTTTCAGAACGCATAGTACTATGGACAGGTGCCTTTCTATCAAAGGAGGTGGCAGAGTTGGTAGCAGTGATTGTATTGGCTGTCACACACTATTAATGCAGAGGCATGCTGTCTATCAGAACAATAAATGCGGCATAGATATGAGTCAGCACCAGAATAAGCCACATGATCGATAATAGTCAAACAGATAGGGCTGGTCAATTAGAGAGATGGTCTAATAGGCTAGATGGGTTGATACCTCTTGTTGAATGCGGTTGGTAATAGTATATTCGATCAGATGGTTGTTGTCGAGTGGCTTAGCCTAGAACTGATGTTGGGCCTTACGCATTGAGTAGGCATGTTGGTCTAAGTGGGCCTAATGGGCTATCCCATATCATGAGTCCCCCTACTCATGGTCCTATTCGAGCTTGTCGACGAGCAGGAGCAGGGAGTATATAGGCAGTTATGGTGGTTGTTCACATTCGATCTAGGTTTTGCCAACTCAACCTGGGTTTTTAAATTCTTGACCAAGGTTTGTGGTGGTTTTGTTGCATTTAATGCACTAGTTACTTCACAGAATATGAAGCATATGGAAGTAGGGTGTAATTATAACTAACGCTTGGGTTTCTGTGCTCAAATGCTATAAATAATTAGGATATAGGTCTTTATTTACACTTTTGCTAAAATTATATCTGGTCGAGTTTCTGTTTGTGAAGTTTTCCAAACCTCTCATTACACTTAACAGTGTTTGAGGAAGGGTTGAGATGCGGCTTTAGGTTTCCCCTCGCCTGAGCGATAGTCGACCTCTTGATGGGTCTAGAAGTTTGCATAACTCCAACTGTTTCGCCACCCTTTATAATTTTGCAGTGCTAATGCATCTATATATTTAACCTGCCTCATTTGCCAACTTTTCAAATTTATTCCATTTGCCCATGTCGTGGAAGTCGAGTAGTACCGAAGAGTCTGGTTTTTACTACTTGATTGATCGGCCTCATCAAAAATTCTTAGTATCCCTTACTTCTTCATACAACTAAGAGTGGAAAAAATATTTTTTCTATGTTCAGGGGCCAGGGGATTTTTCCAATTTGAGGGGTTGGTGGAGGGGGCCTATGGAGATGCCCGAGAACCAGACACTTAGTTGGCCTAATACCTTTGTCAGGGATTTAGTCAAATTTTGGGCACATGGAGGCCTCAGTTCTAACGAAAGAAAGGTGTTTGGTGTTAGCTGGCTTATCGTCGGCCTAACTCAACCTGCCTACGGGCGATCAACTAGGTAGAGATTCTCATTGATCATTTTAATTGTGATTGCTGTTCTTTTTACTCGACTCTGATACCTGTTTGTCTTATTTGTGTCTATAGATTGAGAAGAGATAATGTCCAGAAATAAAATCAAACCTTAAGCCAAGGCTTTAAGAAATAAAAAACATCATAGAGTTGCTATAGCTCTATGAGAGAGAGCTGCCACAAAGCCAACTGGTTCAACACGATCAACCTTAGTTTTTGTACCCCCACAAATCAAATAGGCACCCAAACCCCAATCTATTTGTCAGGAGGAGCCTATGTAAAGTAGCCTCGTGGGTCAAGGCAAAAGGCAAATTGTCGAGCATGGAGGTTTGGTGTCAAAGAAGGCTGCAGGCTACAAGGAAAAATAAAAAACGATGATAGGCTATGACCTGTTCGAAAAACCTAGTGATGGAGTACTATTCTAACTTCCACAACTGTCTCTTCCTTATTTCACAATTGACCCGATCCACAAAATAATTGATTCGACCTTTATCATCTAAGAAGAAATGATCGGCAACAATACCCTAAAGTAGCTGACCTTAGGGCTTTTTTTACCCGACCAACAAAAACTTATGGGCTTTAGTTAGGTCGGGATTCTCCGAGCATTGGCCTACCACTGTAATATGGTAAGCACGAGATCGATAATTTCTTATCGAATTTCTTTTTTGTTATAAGATTGTGGACTAATATTTTTATGTTACAGGTAGACCAAATGGGCTACAATACCTTTTGTCGATCAAAGTTAGCCTTGGCGGATGGGGATAAGTTGCAAGGAGGAGGGGATATGAAAACCCTCAAGTTGTAGCTTGAGTTCTCCCAACTTTAGGTCGAGCAACTGACCAAATGGGTGGCTAAACGCCAAGAATAGCTGGACTCCAAAGATCAATAGTTAGTTTAGGCGGTCGAGGAGTGGAGTTGAATGGACTCAATAATAAAAAGGCTCACTTAGACCTGCAGGTGAGCTTTTCTTCTGGTTGGGTACAAGATTGCACAGAGGCTACCAATGAGGTAAGAGAGGCCTTCAATCACTACCTCCCAATGATGCAGTATGAGGTGATCAAACAGTTTATATTGAGCCCGTCTTTCAAGATACGAGCATGATCATGTCACTTGACGATGCTCGCAAGGCATTCCTTAGGGCTATGAAGTAGCTTGAGTGCCTGGGCTATGCTTTTTGGCCTGATGACAAGTGTAAGATAAGCCCTGCACTAAATGACAAATTAGAGCCTTACCCTGACCTTAAGAAGGGCAAATTTAACCAGGCCTAAAAGAAGAAAACTGCGACCCTTGCGCCTGATAAGCCTCTGACTGAAGCTCCAAAGAAGAAGGCTGAGGTCAACGTGAAGTTAGAGCAGTTGGCTAATGAATTCACATTTGTGAAAGACCTTGTAGTCCTACTTAGAGAGAAACAGGTTGATGTGACACAATACTTGCTATACTCGACCAACTTCATAAGTGATGTCACTGGGCCTTCTCAACTACATCGAGCCATTTCACCATCTGCTTGCGTGTTGCCAAAGCCCAACTCAGAATGGCCTGAGGGCAACCAGACAGGGTCTAGCCAAAGCTAAATTAGGTTTTTTTTTTCTTTTTTTGTAATTGTGATCAACTTTTCTATGAATAAAGAATATTTTTCATTTCAATCTTGTTACATTAAAGATATCTCTTGAATCTTATCAAATGAAACCTGATTTTCATAGTAATGTAGGGAATAACTGATAAAATATTTGGTTATCACTATTATAATTAAGAAAATCTAAGAACACTATTGTCGGTTTTGTTTAATGTTGATGATGCGTAGTAATTTGTTTGCACGATTGCATCGTCGATTCTTATTACTGTATGGTCAACTTATTAATTAACTACTTGGTTGACTCCTTGGATTTAGATGGAAAAGCCTAAGGTTTGCAGCTTGCAGCTATTTGGGGTCGATGCCATGGTCAATTTAAATTTAGGAAACTAATTGAATGGTGTGAAGCTATTTCTTTGTTGACTTTAAGGTTGACATGAGTCTGGTAGCATGATGCTATTTGCCCATCAACTACAGGGTTGACCAGGAACATGTGTAGTAGTTTGGAGCTGCTTGAGTAGTAGTGAGAGACTGCTTATTCATCGACTATAAGGCTAACTAGGAATTTGTTAGCAGCTTGAAGGTATTTAAGTGATAGCAAGGGCTGCTTATTTGTTGACTACGGGGTTGAATAGGAACTTGGTGCTTGTTGAGTACGATTATAACAATGCTTGCAAATGGTAGCAGTATTGTTGGAACTTTATTCAAGCAGGAGAATATAAGGATAAAAACAACATAATTTTAAATGTAAAATTTTCTTAGGTTGATGGCGTTCCATGGGCGAGGGAGTTTCTATCCTTCTATATTGGCTAGCCTATAAGCATTGTGTTTTGATACTTCAACAATAGTATATGGTCCTTTCCATTTCGGGTTGAGCTTGCCAATATTCTTGGAGACTTCCACTTTCTTGAAAATGAGGTATCCAACCTTAAAATGGTGCAACTTAACTTATTTGTTATAGTTCTCAATCATCCTCGACCTGTAGCGCTGCATAGTATTATAAGCTTCTTGCCGGCACTTGTCGATTATTTCAAATTTGAGTTTTCTCTTTGCTATGTTTCTTAGTAGATGGACGTGAATGACCCGAGCCTTATGTTGAATTAGCTTTGAGGGGATGACTGCTTCAAACTCATAAACAAGATTGTAAGGGCTATGACATATGGCTATTCGGGGGGTTGTCATGTATATAACACCTCGAGAAAGTCGTCTGCCCAATTTGAGCCAGTATCCTATATCCTGGCTTTTAGATGGTTGAGGATCATTCTGTTAGTTACCTCAGTCTGGTCGTTCAATTGAGGATTACCCACCAAAGTGAAGTGTTGTGTGATCCCTATGGCTTCACACCAACCTTTGGTGCTCTTGCTTTGAAATTGAGTGCCGTTATCTAAAATAAGGACTTAAGGTAGACCAAAATGGTAGATGATATTTTTTCATATGAAACTTTTGATGGCTACATCTATTTTCTTAAGAACAACCTCAGCCTCGAGCTATTTAGTAAAGTACTCGATTGCGACAAATATGAATTTCCACTATCCTATTGATCTTGGCAATAAGCCCAAAATATCAATTTCCCACTGGTTAAAAGGCCAAGAAATTTGGACATTAATTATTGACACTACGAGATAGTGTGGCAAATTTGAATGGACTTGACATGATGTATATTTTTGTGCAAAATCCACCGAGTCTTTCAATAATATTGGCCAAAAGTATCCATACCTGATTATTTTGTGGGCCAGGGATCTTTCTCCAAAATGGTTGCCACACATACTTGCATGAATGTCTTGTAATACCTCTAGAGCCTGATCGGGATCCATGCACCTCAAGGGGGGTCCAAATATTGACCTCATGTACAACTGATTGTGCTCATCAAGTGCAAATTTAGTGGCTTGACCTCGAAGGTGTTGAGCCTTATTCCTATCCTCGGGGACAGTACCTTAGCTCAAATACAGTTTGATTGGGACCTACCAAGAAAGCGTAGTCTCCTCAATGCTTGTTATCAAATTTTCCTTGTGAGGTTCGATCAATGGCCTATCAGTGACCAAAAATGTGATTTTTTTGTCCCTTATGCCCTTGGTCAAGTTGGCAAACTTTGATAGAGCATCCGCTTGCTCGTTCTCAGATTGAGGCACCTAAATAAGAGTGAACCTTTTGAATGACTGTTGCAACTTTTTCACCTTAGCTAGGTACTGATTCATTGTCGAATCCTTAGCATTAAAATTTCCTTTAATCTATTCGACTACTAACTAGGAGTTTGTAATTGTGATTAGGTGCTTGACACCTCGGTCAAGTACCATTCTCATTCCTACGATGAGGGCCTCATACTTTACCTCATTGTTCGTGACTGTATAGTCTAGTTTTATTGCAAAATTATATTCCTCTGTGGCTGAGGAACGGAGAGCAACTCCTACTTCTCCTCCAGATGTGGTTAACAATCTATCGACGTGCAAAGTCTAAACAAAAGGGGCTTCACAATTCATCTCAGGCAGGTCAACTCACTCGGCAATGAAGTCAGCCAGGACTTGTGCTTTGATGGTTGTTCTTGGCTGGAAAGGAATGTAAACTCTCCCAGTTTGATGGTTCATTTGGTCAATCTTCCAGATGTGTCCGGCTTTGACAAAACTTGCTTCAGTAGTTGGTTGGTCAGTACCATAATGGTATGAAACTAGAAGTATGGTTGCAGTTTTTGAGCCGCAATTACCAGTGCCAAAGCAAATTTCTCAATCTCCAAGTAATTATGCTTTGGTCCTTGGAGTGACTTACTGTAATAGTAAATCGATTGATGGCTGCCATCTCAGGTTGAGACTAAGATTGAGTTGATCGATGCTTTGGAGACTACCAAATATATCTAAATTACTTCTCCCAATTTAAGTTTTGCAAGCATGGGGGCGAGGCTAAGTACTGCTTCAACTCAACTAGCGCCCGATCATACTGTTCACTCCATTGGAAACGAACTTCTTGGCATTTTTGAGAATTTTGAAGAAGGGTAAACTCTTGTTAGCCAATCTTGCAATGAACCTTCCCAAGGTTATAATCCTCCTGACCAATCTCTTAACATCTCTAACTATTCGTGGAGGTGTGATGTCGAGAACAGCCTAAATTTTCTGTGGGTTTGTCTCAATACCTCGTTGGCTAACCTTGTAGCCTAAATATTTACCTTCACGGATCCCAAATGTACACTTGTTTAGGTACAGCTTTAGACCAAATACTCTCAGAATTGCAAAAGTATGATCGAGGTCAAGCAAGTAGTCTTGGGCCTTTTCTATTTTTACAATCATATCATCAACGTAAACCTCCATCGACTTCCCAATTTCATCTTTGAACATAAAGTTGACAAGCCTTTGGTAAGTTGCTCCAGTATTTTTCAATCGAAAAGGCATGACCAAAAAGTAGTATAGCCCATTAGGAACAACAAAGAAGTTTTATCCCTATCTTTGGGAGCCATGAAAATTTGATGATAACTTTGAAATGCATCCATCATGCCCAATAACTCACAACAAGCAATTGAATCAACTAATAAATCTATTTGAGGTAGGGGTTAAGGATCTTTAGGGCACACTTTATTTTAATTTATGTAATTATTACACATTCGCCATTATCCCTCATTCTTTGGTACTAGTACAACATTACAAAGCCAAGAAAAATATTAAATTTCTATAGTGTAACTTGCATCTAAGAGTTTCTTGACCTCCTCCTTGATGATCTGTATCCTCTCAGCATTGAATGTCCTCATCTTTCGTTTGATCAGTTTGTATGAGGGGTTGACATTAAGGCAGTACACGATGATATTAGGGTTGATTCCTTGGAGGTCGAATGCTCTCCATGCAAAGATGTCGATATTCTTTCTCAGAAAATCGACCATAAGATACTCCATGTGGGGGGCCATATCTGTTTCAATATGGGTCGTCTTGTTGGGGTTTCCCTATTCCAACTCAATGGTCTTAAATTCCCCAATGGGCTCAATCTTGGTGTCTTCCAACTTTTTCTTCTTGCTAGCCTAGGTCTCCTCGGGTTTCGCTATAGGGGCATCCCCTGAGGTTTTCAATTGTGGTTGAGTTTTTTACTCTCTTAACTCGATTGAGATGTTGTAACACCTCCAGCCCTCTTTCATGTTGCACAAAAGCTCTCATGTGCCTGCTGAGGTTGAAAATTTAATTTTCATGTGGTAGGTTGACGCAATGGCACAAAAGTCATTGAGAGTTGATCGACCTATTATGATATTGTAAGCAAATGGGGCATCCACTACTAGATAGTTTACTATCAAAGTTCTCATTCGAGGAGCCTATCCAAATGATGTTGATAGGTTGATGGATCCTTCTGGACTGATTTCTAACCCCCCCAAATTTGACCAACAGGGTTCACATAAGTTCAAATTTTAGCTTGCCCATATTCATTCTTTTAAAAATAGAGAGAAAAATGATGTTGGTTAAGTTGCCATTATCGACTAGGATCTTTCATACTTCAAAGTTGGCAATCTCAATAAAGACTACCATGGGAAAGTCTGCTTTTTGATTGATATTCCTACCCTCGAGGTGGGACAAGCCATTGTCAGTAAATGAAATGGGCTCTACACTCGTTGATTGGTAGAATGTTATTTTGACGGGTGACGTTTTAGTCGACTTGAGTCTCCTCTGGGTTTGCCTTCAAGAAAACTTTGAGTCCCCTCAGTGGAACCTCCCGCAATCATGTCAATCACTCCTCGGATGGGCGAATTTTTTTTCTTTGTCTTCCTTTCTAGGGCTAACCGACATTTCTCTATGAGGAGTCCGATCAGTTTTGCCCCTTTCGACCTGAGTGTCCACGGCTATATATTTCTTGAGATGGCCATACCTAATTAGTCTCTCAATCTCATCTTGGAAGTTGAAGTACTCATCTATGTCATGTCCCTTCTATTTGTGGAAGTGGCAGTATTTTTTAGATTTTTTCATTGCCTTAGTCTTCGTCAGTTTTCTCAATTTTTTGAGGAGGTTATCATGTTGAATGGCATACAGGACTTTTCTCCTTAGGATGTTCAGGGGTGTATAGTTGGGGAAACGTTTTATTGGAGATCGATCTTTTTATTTGTGCTTCTGGTTGTCTCTCTCTTTTTTTCTTTTTGTCGACCTTAAAGGATCCAAACTTGAGATTGTTTATTTCTTCCTAGGTCATGTATCTTTCGGCTAGGTTGAGTAGCTTCTCCATCGACCTGGGGTGTTCTTGCCCTAATATATTAGCGCATTCCTTATGTCTGAGCCCTAGGAATAGTATATCTATCAAGAACTCAATCTTAGGGTTATCTATGTTAAGGACCTTCATGTTAAACCTCATAAAAAAGTCACTGAGGGACTCCCTCTCGTTCTGTTTAACGGTATGGAGATGGGTGTAGGGGAGTTTTGCATTCCTCCTATTAGCAAATTGGTGCAAATATTTATCGTATAGCTGGTCATAAGAGTAAATTGATGAAGGCTCGAGCTTTACAAACTAGTCAAGTGTAATGCTTTGAAAAGTGGTTACCAACATTTTGGTTTGGATGTATTCATTGTGCTTGTGCAGCTGCATCATATGCTCGAACTGTATTAGGTACTCGTTGAGGTCCATTAAGCCATTGTATCTCAGTAGATAGATTAGGACCTTTGTGTCGATAGTAATGCACTCATCGATAATTTCTTAGATAAACGGGGAGCCTTTCTCCCAACGTGACCTTTGGGGGTCCTCTGGATTGGGCGCTCTATTAGTGTTTCTCCTTGAGATCTCATCGAGGCATCTATTTAGTTATTGGTGATGGGACACTTCTTCCCATTTCTCTCGATTAGCCAAAGTGGCGTTCTGATTGAGACATAGCCTCGCATGCTTAGCTCTATAGCACTGTGGGGCTCGAATGGGTCGGGCTATGAGGTCTATAGATTTTTTCATATCTTCGTAGTAGTCACACTTGGAACGTTTGACCCTATCGCGTTACGGAGCTCAATTAGGTTAAATGTGATTAATTGAGTCGGCAATCTATTCCCTCAACTTTGGTCTCCTTCTTTCTTCCTAAGGATATCTAGGATTGGCTTTACGTCGGCTGGGTGGCCGCTGGGACTCTTGGCGACCACGGCTGTCCTTAGGGGACCTATCTTCTGGGGGAGGCGATTGTGGGGTGGCACTACTAGCTGGAGCTGGCACGGTGGTGTGCTTATTCAATGTGGCGGATAGCTGGATTGCGATTTTGTAGAGATTTGCTCACTTATCAGTTGTATCAACTGATGCATAGTTAATGTCACCACTTGCTCCTAGGGGGAGCTGGGGCCTGAAGCGTGTGCACCTTACTATAGTAGAGGGGGAGGTGGAGATGTGGACCTCCTATTCTCCTCCCTTCTTGATGTGGCTTTATGTGTGTTCACCATTCTTTCACTGCAATCTCAAAGTTCCACAAACAATGTCAAAAATGATGAGGTTGAAAGTCATTTATAGTGAAAAGGGTAGTGTTTGGGTAAAATCAACTTGGGAGGTCGAGTAATTCAAGTGATATTCTTTTCAAGGTCTGAGATCTGCAACAGCAACACACGTTAAACTAGCCGAGGGTGCCCTCAACGAAGATACTTCAATGCTTAAGTTAGTTCTGGTCGAGAGATGATAATCGAATAGAATATTGAGAGCTTATAGCATATTTGGCATTACCTAGATCATGACTGGTTATGAAGTATTTATAGCCTTCTCCTGGTGTGTAATATGGTGAAGATGCCTTTATTAGGTGTAGTGAGCTTTAGTCCTTATCAGAGGGTTAACTGTCATTTCAGATCTCGGTACCGTTCCAGGTGGCACCATCTCTTGTTTTTTAGGGTGCACAGTATCGTGGATAAGTGCCTCCCTGTTAAAAGAGGTGGCAGAGTTGGTAGCAGTGATTGTACCGGCTGTCACGCGCCATTAATGTGGAGGTATGCTGCCTGTTTGAACAATAAATGCAGTGTGGATATGAGTCAGCAATAAAGTGAGCCATTTAATCGATAACAGTCGAACAGACGGGGCTGGTTGATCAGAGAGATGGTCGAATAGGCTAGATAGGTTGATGCCTCCCATCAAACGCAGTCGATTACAGTATACTTGACCAGATGGTTGTTGTCGAGTGGCTTAGCCCAGTACTGATGTTGGGCCCTGCACGTTGAGTGGGCCTGTTGGGCTAAATAAACTTGTTGGGTTGTCCCATATCTCCATTCTTACTTGTTCTTAGATTACCCACGGTACCCATTTGCCAGATCTAGATTTTCTTTTTAAAAAAAAAAACAACCATTTTAAACAAAAATCTTGTTTTAAAATATGCTAGAAAAAAGATGTCAGCAAATTAATTTAGGATACAAGGAGTATTTAGAAACAACAGTAAAAGAATGGGTGATTCCATCAAGGGAGAAAATAAAAAAAAGAGCACTTGATTAGAATTTTTACTTATAGAACTTGGGATATTATTTTCATTGGGCCTGAGAAAGACATATGTTCTGATTCCTTCAAAGACTTTGTATTTAAGATCAGATAATGGGCTTAATAGAAGGCCCATAAGAAGGGTGAAAGAGTCAAAATGGGAGATGTAGTGTATTGACATTCAATCCCCACACCTCCCACATGGTAAGGGAGCGCTGTCCCATCTGAACTACATCCCCTAAAAGGAAGAGAGTGCGGCTCTTGCTTTTAATTAAGCGTTTTCCTGTCAGTGTTACAATTTACATTTTAATAGGAGCGGCAGGACTGGTTTCGTCATGTTTGATCGAGTCTAATATGAATTAAATGTGTACGCTGAAAGTGCACTGAGTTTAAAATAGATTATATTAATTTGATTGATTTAATATTAAAAATATTAATTTATTTATTTTATTTATTCAAGAAAATTAGTTCAAAATTAAGAGGAATATCAATATAGTTTTACACCTTATCCAACATATAATTTTATAATAAAATGAGATAATTAAATTATATACTTATTTTATTATTTTTTTATAAATATATAATAGCATTAAAATTCATTATAATTAGCACTTACTTCATAATCAAAACGATAGTTTTTAATGAAATGGCATGATTGTTCCATCAACATTATATTTCAAAACGTCAATTGTGAATTTATTACTTTTCATTTTGAAGAATAAATAGATATAAATTGCATGTAGATTTTACTATTAGCAGGCAACATTAACTAAGCAATAAATTCAAAAGATTTTTTTTATTAATTAATATAATACATGTTCTCAAAACTTCAAAATACTATTCATATACTAAAATTAGCATTTTGAAAGAATTCTGAGGAACTAATTTATCATATATATAGATATACAGATATAGATATAGATATATATAATATATATTATTTTAAAAAGAAATTTTGTTGTATTTAAAATTTAGTTTTTTTTATTTATTATTTTTTTTTATAAAGATTAAATCAACATTTCTTATTTTATGGCTTTTTTTTATTTATAAAGAACTCAAATTTCATGGATATATGGATAATTACTTCTTTTATTTTTAATACTTTTCATGAAGAATAAAAAATATTAAATAAACTATAAAATTTCAACTAAAAACGATTACTGCTAATTTTTGGGACCAACAATATATACCTAGTCATAATATGAGCCTAAAAAAATAATTTTTCTTTTATACTTCAATACTTTGGAAAATGGAAAGCATAAATAAATTCTTTTCCTAATTGCTAAAAAAGATTACAAGGAAATTCTTCGAACCTCGTTGACTGCCAGTGTATTAGTCTAATAAAATAAGTTTTACGAAGTTCGGATTTTAACTGGCTTTTAATACTTTTATATATTTAAATAATAAATAAGTAAATAAGTAAAATACTACAGTTGGTCAAATTTGACAACCATTGCCTGCCATCAACATAGCTGATAGTGCCCACTGTTTAAAAAACTAGACTGGACCGGCCGGTCGGAATGTCGATCGGCCGGTGAACCAATCCGATTTTCTCAAAAAATTGAAAAAATAAAAAAAATCATATTTTGTAAAAACCGTTCAAACCGGCTTGTTAGACTATTGAACCGAATTGATTTTTTTATTTAATTTTTAATAAAATTATTTTTTCAAAAAAACTTTTGGGTCTAAATACAAAGTTTGAATGTTAAGGTACATTTCACAAATTATTTAAAAGTAAAAAATAAGTTTTAATTTAGAGTTTAGAATTTAGAATTTAGAATTTAGAATTAACTTACTTACTCTTAATTTTAAACTTTAGATTTTATATATTTAAATTATTGTAATTATTTATAATATGAATTGTGAAATTTGAATTGTAATATTAGACAGTATCTGGTGGTGGTGGAGGAAAAAATAGGGAGTGACTAAATTTATGAATTATAATGTGAAATATATCATTTCCAAAACTTGGATTAGAAAACAAAATACGAGTGTTATTTATCCCATTCAACGGGGATGTTTCTCCAATGGTAGAGCGCTCGCTTAGCAGGCGGAGAGATACGGGGATCGACACCCTGCAGCTCCAATTTTGGTATTTTTGCTCATTTATGGGCCTTTTTATTGGGCTCATATCTGGTCTTCAAAGCGAAATATTTACTGGAAGGATAACGAGGAACTTCTTCTGACCCAAACAGCAGAATCGTATCCCAAGTCCTTCAAGGAAAACCTAACTCAACAAGTGTTCTTTACCACTTAAATTAATGTTCTTAAATCCTTTTCTCTATGATTTTTTAAAAAAAGAATTTTTTTTCTACAATATTCTTTTTCCAAAAAACAAAAA
>JACGDI010005222.1:91281-114135 GCA_014898725.1 Jacaranda copaia | reverse complement strand
AAAAAATCTTCACAAGAAAGCAAAGTTAAAAAATTTAAAAACTGCCGCCTACTATTTTAATATAGTAATGTAAAAAATAAAGAAAATTTTTATTTGAATTCTCATCCAATAATGGACATCATTTAATCATATCGTTCTCTCATTCTTTATGTTTTTATGGGAGAATTAACAATGGTATTTTTGATTAGGGTTGGCATTTGGAGGCTAAAAATCTTATGGACTTGAAAATAACAACATCGCAAAATTGGCCGTTGATGAACTGGAAAATGAAAAGACCAAATAACAATGGTATTTTTGATTAGGGTTCGTGCAACAAGATTATAAGTCGCATCTTCTTCTTGTTTTGGAAATAATTATATTTTCAATCCTATAGCATGAGTCGTTTACTACTTTTAATTTCAAATTAATTGGATCTGATAACTATATGACAGTTTTTGAGATTGTGATTGTTTGTGGGGTTTTGTCTCATATTTGGTGTTTTAAAGATTTTAGGGTTGTTTTGATGTTTTTATGGTACGATTAGTATATAGGAATGAGGTGGAAATAAAATGAACATTCCCAAATTCATTCCTAAGCTAATGATTGGTATAATTTAGTGATGGAAATTCTCATCTCTAAAAGTATGAATTTAGCTATTCCTTCCCTCCCCCATAGTTTAGCTATTCCCAATCCGAAAGAATTTATATTTTTCTTTCACAAAATTATGCTCCAAAATTTAACAAAAAACTTTTATATTTTAAAAAAGAAAATTCATTTTGTAAATATTTGATTTTATGCTCTAAATGATTTGATTGCTATGTGTTTAGATTTTTTTTATATATTATACTCATATTTTTTTATTTTTATTAAAAATATTAAATTATTAAAAATTAGTAAAAATGATTAAAAATAAAAAATAAAAAATAAAAAAATAGGAATGATTATAAATCTTTCAATTTTCATAATAAAAAAAAATAAAAGCATCATCAACACGATCGACACTTAATTAAAAAAAAAATCATTTAAAACATGAATTATACTTGCAAATTTTTAGAAGATTAAAAAATATATACAAAATTAATAAATGAAGAATCATGGATTAAACTTATAAAAAACCGCAATAAAGGCGTTCTTGCCTTATCACAAAAAACTTAACCACTTTAGTTATAAAATATTTTATAATTTTTAATAACATTTTATCAAAGAGTTTAAAAGAGTTAACAAAGTTATAATTATAGAAAGAGAATTTCAAATGAATTGTGTATATACTTTTTTTGTGTAAACGTATCTACATAGTTGATAAGATATAAAATTCACATACTTACTGATGTAATTCAAATAACATTAAAAGTGATATTAAAATTATATAATTATGGACTTACCCTAAAAAAAACTTTTTATAATAATATATAAAAATTATTTATAAATATTATAGTTTTAATAATTTTTTACAAAAGGGTGATTTGGACATTTCAAAAGTTTCATTCCTTTCCTACTCAGTCATTAGTAATACCAATTGTGAGAATGGAATCAAGTATGAAATGACGATTTCATTATTTTCTCATTCTTAGTACATACCAAGCATAAGATTAGTTATACTAGCACAATTCCTTTCCCTTCTTCATTCAATTTCTAAAGTAATTTCATTCCCACCTGATTCTATTCCAACATACCAATCACCACCTCAGAGATATGAGAATGGGATATGAGGTTGTAAATGGTTGTGTGATAGAGTGTAATAATTATAGGAATGTGATGTATTGATGTGATTTGAGATTGTGAAATTGTTTTTGAGATATGTTTGAGATAATGAGATTGCTGTATGAGATTTGTTTTTTTGGTTTGCTTGGGATTTGGAATAAATTAACATTTTACAATTAATTTTTGATTTTAAATAAATTAATTTTGTCCTTTAACTCTTACAAAAATATTGTTTATGAATAAATCCACTCTTGGAATTCTTGATTTATTTAATAGCAATAATATATCCTAAAATCAAGGAACATCTATAAATACATTAAAGATGCATATTACTAGTTAGCGTGGTCATCGCAAAGAACACCTTTGTGCGACAATGGTTACGTTTTACTAATGAAACAGAAATAACGTACGGGTCCAATGTTAGTCCAGTATTATGCAATCAAGCGCGTTGTAGTCGCATTGTGTTGTACTCCTGGAACAGATGTAAACTTTACAAATGCTAAGTAACAGTGATGCAAAGTGATAACCTTCCTCTTGACCGTTTGCACTAATAACTAATGTCCAAACTGACAGGATATAGGCTGCGGGACATGCTCGTGCACAAGTCCAACAAATGGTGGGCTGAAATGAAAAATCTGTGCTACAAACCACAGACATCATGAGGTGTAGTGCTACCTCTTCCTCATCCATCTAATGGGCATCATGAAAATAATTGCCGATAGTTTGGTTTGGTTCCTTATGTGCAGCATCCTTAGTTTCATTTCAATAGGAAAAAAAATTAAAAATCCAATGATGAGTGAAAGTACAAAATTTGGTAAATCAATCATATTCCTGTAATGTAATAGATGCACAACATAATATAAGCAAAAGAAAACATACAAGTACTGGTAGGTTTATAAATATATAAAATTACCAAACATCTAATATAATGAGTATTCATAATTACTACGCATTAGCAATAAAACTACATAATTCATAAAGGACCATAACCAACAACAAATATGTCAACAGTAACTGACAAGGCAACTAGCTATAGTAAGTAATACAATAACAACAGTAATCAGCATAACACAAGAATGTCTGCATCATACACAAATGAAGAATCCTACAGAGCTGCGTATATAGGGGCTACGAGTGGCGGATGTGCACTCGTGTGATGAGGTATTAGTAGATGTATCCCTGCTACCTCATCGCTATTTCCTCATTTTTGGCTATCTGAAAAATGGCATACATATGTCTATATAATTTCTATTTCCTTATTTTTGGCCAAGATTTTGTACCTTTTGAATTATTTTTTATATTATAGCAAGTAAATGAGATTTAAACCTGTTAACGCAAACGAGATTTCTTTGTATTTGCTGGGGAAAGAACATATGTATTTGCTATTATATCTTTGTTGCTTGACTTTGGTTGTGTCGAGATTTAATAATTATTAATTGTTCGCCCTATGCTATTCTGTGGCTCTTATTTTATATCTGATAGTCTATCAGAACTATTTTTCTTACCTGCAATTCTGGAGCCATCATTAGTTAAAATCCAAGTCTGCCTTGATACAAATTCTTATCTTATGTATATATTTTAGTGAATTTATCATTCATGTTTGATTATTTCTTTGTTGAAGATTGTTGTTTGCCTGTGCTATTTTAATCTTTGATTCTTGTGTTAATCTTGACAGTTGATTTGTGCTTCCTTTTTTCCTTACCGCATTATTATTGAGCAATTCTTACCTGAATTCCTCTATCCATCTTGAGGTATTGAATCCTTAGCTTGAGGAATTCAATCAATTTATGTTTACACAAGTTTTTGGAAAGTAAACTACTTGATAGCCTATTTGAACTTTTTTTTTCTTTTGCCATGGTTTTTATACCATCGTTATTTGAATTCCATATCCATCTCTAGTTGTTGAAATGCCTAAACCAAATATCATGTTTTCACAAGTTTTGAAAATGTAAATTGTTTGTGAAACCCTACCACACATCACCTTTTTATACTAATTATGATTTTTGGTTGGTCATGATTTATGCCATTTTATTTGAAATTAGCGATTGCCTTGGGAAAACTGAAAAAGGATCTCAAAATGTATTTTTCCATTATTGCCATGACTATTACCTAGAAATGAGTTTGATGTTGATTAACTGATTACTGCTTATCATGGCTAGTTGACATGTTAAGTGAAATGTTGTTGGATGCTTATATTATATTGATTACTAGATAACTTTAGGGGTGGGTCCTGGGATTGGCTTTGGGAGATGGCCAGGCATAATGGACCTACCATGATCAATCTCTAGCTGATACCTTTCTAAGTATAATTTGGCCTATAGTCAATTAGAGGTAGTTGTTTATGAGGGAATAAGGCATGCGTAGCTAGCCATGCCTACTATTTGGTTAACTGTGTGAGTTGATTGCTTCGAATGTGGAGGGATAAGGATTTTTGTGTTTGTGAAAATGGAGGGATAAGGTTTGAGAACCACAATAGCATGTTTTGCTAAAATGATATTGATTCATTTTGATTACAATGTGTTTTATTCTCTATTGATTTAGTCCTTTTGGCATTGTTATTACTTTATGTACTAGTGTTACTCTTTCGTTAATAACTCATTAAGTTATTTAGACTTATATTATTTGTATTATTTCATTTTGTTCTTTACCTTGGATAAGAAGAAGCAATGAAGATAAACTAAACCATGAGACACATGAGTTAATAAACCCAATGAATATATGATTATATGGATTATAGCATGTTAAGTTACTGATGTAGATATGACATGTAGGTTTTGAAAATATTAAGTGTGATCTATGATACTTTTGTGACAAGTCAAACTATTGATGGATGTCACTAGTGGAAATTAAATGTTTTGGTTTTGAAAGATATATTTTCTCTTATCTAGAGAGCTTGTAGTATAAATTTGAGTAGCATCTCGATGAGAATAGGCGTCTCTTAATTGGGGTGCTACTATGGTGGTATTAGAGCTTGGGTTTGAAAACCTGAGTTACGGTAGGATATGATCCTTGAAATGCAAAAGTTTTGATTAGTGGAAATTAAGCATGACCCTAAAGTTTGATTAAGACATGAATTTTTGGGATAATGCTTAGTCTGAAGAATGTGAAGGATTATGACCAAGTAGCTGACTAGTGTATAATCTGTAATTCCTGGGGCATCGAACTTGTGACTACTATAATTAGAAATAATACTCTTGAAAACTTACATTGAGTATTAACTTGTTTGAAAACATTTTAATCTATATGTGAGTTGATAATCATTTTAGATAGAGTTGAATCAATGAGTAAAAGATCTTATTAGGTTGATACTTTAGATGTAATGGTGTATCATAACTTAAATGATATGCCTACTGAGGAAATGGTATGTTGATAACTTGAATCTTCTTGGAATCTAGAATATTGAGATTAATAAAGGCTAAGGTTGACATGAAAATTTGGCTAGGATGTGAGCTTCTAGAATACAGCTTGATATCAAAGGAATATTGGATCAATGTTGGAGTGGCTAAACAAATCTAATTTGTTACTCTTAAGATGCCAAGCATATGACTTCATTACCATATGGTGGAATAATACTATTAGTATTACATTGTTGTGCAAGTATATTTGTGATAATAAAAGTTAAGAAGCAAAGGATCATTTTGGGATAACTAGTATTTTGGTTTATTCATATGGTTGAGATCCATATAATATTGTTACCTCAAAAGTATTGATATTTTAGCAATGGGATTGATCAGTAGAACTACATTATGGTATCCAAAAGAAAAATAGGGAATATTTTGCATAAGAAAATCTTTAAGATAAAGGTGACTGATATGTATATGTGAGCATGATATAAACGCTTAGGAAAAATAGTTCATTAATAGTAGGAAAGTAGGAAAGCTCATTGATATGATTATAAGGTTATAGCAAACAAACCAAGAGAAAGTTTATTTATAAGAATAAAGTTGTTAAGGAATGCAGAAGATATCTATAGTTAGTACTAGAATCTTGAAGGAAAATACTAAATAAGGGTACAAGAATCCATGAGAACAGATCTAGAGGAATTGAATGGAAATGATGGGATAAGAGGAGTTGTCGATAGAATCTTAATTGAGAAAAATTTGATGAAGAATGAGGGTTATTATTCTGATAAGACCTAATTGATTATTGAAATCTAAAGATGTAAGACATGCAAATGAAAAAATAGAGATCCACAACTAGAAATAAGAAACCTTGACAACGGAAGACAAGGATCTTAAGTTATGGAGATTGAATACCTAAAGCAAGTTTGAATAAGTATACCCATAAAAGCAACTCATTATGGTATGCTTATGTATTAGGCATAATTAATTAAATGATTTTATTGGTGATATATTGAATTTAACTGAAAATGCAATAATCTGTTAGGATAACTAGAAAAAATCCTGGTATTATTGAAAATGAGATTTATCTATACATAAATCAATAAAACTATGGATAAGGCTCATGTATCAAATGAACTCCACAAAGTTTTCTACCACATTCTGATATCCTATACTTTCAGGAATGAAATAGCAATTCTAGTGCTGATTTAATGATCAACAAGTTTAAAAAGAAAAATCTAGTATTTTAAAGAACTAGATAAATATATATATATATATATATATGTGTGTGTGTGTGTGTGGAAGCTTGCATACAAACGTAATTGTGTGAACCGGCATGAATTTTAGAAAATGTTATCTCATGTTCAAGTATCCTACGTTCTATAATAATATGTCAACCTCAACATTATTTAGGAATGTTTTAGGTTTAATGCTGTGGCCTAAATTGATCTAGGCCTGTTTTCTCAAGCTAAAATTTTGACATGCTGGCAACCCATGCTAACTGAAGTTACTAGTCGGGTGCACAATTGTAGGCCAACTACATCACAGCAGACAATCACCAATTAACTAAACTAATAGATTTTAACATTATGTAGCGAATACTCTAGCTAGAAATATATAAGAGAAGATAGACGATGGTACCAACTCCTTGTCTCAGTCTCATGAATAGATTTTGAAGTAAGAAGATAAAGCATAAATTTAATTGTGGTGACCTAATACTCTTGTGGTTTATTGATAAATGCAACTAAGTCAATATAATCTGGATAGAATTAGGGAGGCATTTGGATAGAATCTGACTATAGTGAAATGATACTTTTGGGTTAGTGATAAACACAATGAAATTAGTAACTCTAAAAGTATTGTAAAAGACTTTATGGAAAGCACTTTGAGTAATTTCTTGGATTTCATTTGTTGAAGTTTATGAAGGGATTAGCAATCTAAACGTAAGAACATTGATTGAAAATGTGAGAAATCTTCAGAACATCGCAAAACGACCATGTATCATTGATAAGGACATGTGGGATAAGGATAGGAACTAAACAAGTTTTATTGAATATGGGATCATAATTGCTTGCCCCATGCAAACTACTTTGCTTATTGTAAGGGTATATAGTTTATTTGAAGTTGAACTAAGCTGAACTTGAAATCGAGAGAAGAGTCATACTACATTTATACTTGACATTATGAATACCTATAAGAATACCAATTATGTGTTGAGTTAATAATCTGAGTATTAATTGGGAAAAAGGTATATTTAAAGTTGTATAACCTTATGAGAAATAGCAAAATGACCCTACTAAAACCAAGATTTTTAGACGATTGAAAATGGACAATAGATATGTTAAGAAATAGAAAGTTCTTTAGGTCCTCCCTATTAATATCACAAGTGTATTCAAGATTTGTTTTGGGTGGTAGATATGTTGACTCACTTAAATAAGAAGAATTGGCAATCTTAATACATAGGGAAAGCTATGAAGAGATCTTATGAAAAAAAGAAGAGGATTAGCTTGTGCTAGTTGTTATTTCTCTTATAGAATGTATAGAATTGTTCTATGCATTTATGCTCTAACCAAAGAATAGATTACAAGAAATGGATTATAGGGACCCTAAGAGAACTTAAATCTTGAAAGCATAATTATCCCATTAAGGATATATGACTTGTCTCTTTGGGTTACCTCACTAAAATAAAATCACCCTAACTGACTAATGGAATTTCCTGAAAAAATATGGATTACAGTATGTTATCTAAGCATAAACATTTGAATCAAAAAAGCAAGAGGAATAAAATTATATATCCAAGTTGCAAATGTGAAATTCTATTTGGAATTGAGATATTACGAAGCGCATGATTCCTTGAGAGGAAATATATTTTGATCATACCAAAGTTGGGGCTACAGTAAGCTGAAGAAGATTGAACAATATGCCAGGAATAAAGTTTCTTAAGCTTTGACAATTCATGTTAAATATGATCTTCTTAGGCTTTGACAATTCGTGTTAAATAGGCTAATCTTTGAATAAATGAAAGAGTGCAGAGAATTTTAAAAATTAAAGAGATGGATTAATCTTGGTATTGGTTTTACCCTTCTTTAGGAAACCTAAGAAAATATCAAATATGCCTTTGCCCTAAAATGAATATGGGTCATAAGGAAATGATCTCACATATATTGGAAAGACTCGAGATATAGGAGCAGATGATCTTATTGGACATGGAATATGCAAGGCAACTCCAAACATATGATGAAATATGAAATGTTCAAGTGGGAGTTAGTAAATGAAGAAACACTCACGACAGTGTTTTGGCGAGGATAGTTTTCACTTTCTTATGAAAAAGTAAGAGTTATTCAAGATACAAGAAAAGAATATGTGGAACCAATTGGATTAAAAGAAATAGGAATTTGTAACAAAATTATCCTTGGGAATAGTAAAATGGTGAGTGATGACACTATAAGATCTTTTATATTTTAGATGAGAATTTGGGGACTAGATTCTCTTAAGGGGGGAGAGTTGTAACATCCCGAATATTGGGTTATTAAATATTACGTTATTATTTTAGCAAAAATAACAAGAATTCACTAAATAGTGTTCGATTAATTCTGATTCAGAATTTAATCAAGGCTTACGGGTACTTATTAATAGTTAAGGAATTTAATTAGGAATAAGAGAAAGACTTGATTGTCTAAAATTATAAAATTTTGGGGTCAATGTGAAGAAGTTAAAAGTTTAAGGACTTCAAAATAAATAAATAAGGACTTAATTGACTAGAATTAAGAATATTAGGGGCCAATGTGAAAAATTAAAACTTTAAAGGGTTGAACTAAAAATTCTAGGGTCAAATAGAAAGGCAGTGTAAACTTTTGGGCTTAATTAATGGTGGTAAGAAATCTTTGGGGGTGAGAATGAAGAAACTAGAAAATATATTATATATAAAATTAAAGACAAAAATTTATTTAATTCTAAAAAATTACCTAAACCATAAGCAACCTTTATACTATTGGAGAACGGCCATAAAACACCAAACCAACCACATAAAAAGCTTTTTCTTAGCTTAAGAATCAAAACTATACCAAAAACTTCTTAATACAATTGGTGAATCATCATAATTTTCAAAGGTAGCAATGCTCGACGACAATGGTAGTGGTTTGATGATTCCAACGCTTAAATCTTGCAATTAATGGAGGGTTTTTAATGGGTTCATTGAGAGAAACACTTTGGTGCTCTTAGATTAGATTTTCAACCATTGGTGATTGAGTAATCAGCTTAGTAAGGAGGTGGCAGTGCTAAGGCTCACATGATAATTTTTTGAGCAATTGGCTGGCTAAATGATGACAAATTGGGAAATTGATTGGAGCATTTTGTTCCTAGATTGAGACACAACTAGTGGTGGTGGTGGCGGTGGCCTTTACCTCCAATAGTAGTGTGCGGTGGTTAGACAGTGGCACGTGCAAACTCGTTTAGGCTATTTCCAGCTTGAGATTGGATCTTGATTTGATCCAATTTGGATAAATTTCATAATCGAATTAAAATTTGATTACTTTACCAAATGTTATTGAAATTTTGGATACAAGCCTAATCATAATATGAACTAAGATTGTTAAACAATGGTTTAGCCTAGGTTATGGATTGATCTTATAACTATTATAGTATTGAACATAATCGATTTGAACAGATGTCGTTAAGGCCTTAAGTAAAATTTTAATAACTTGTTTACCGACTCATTGAGGTAAGAACAGTGATATATTACTATCTTAAACATTTGAGTATAACATGAAAATTGAGAAAATTATGACTAAACAAATAAATTAGCTAAAGAACTTGATAAGGACGTTTAAGTGCATTAAGAGTTATGATTCAGAAATTAACTGGACGTTGATTTAGGTAACTTATTCCAAACTTTGAATTGATTAGAAAACAAGGACATGGGCTCTCCAAGCAACTAAGGATTACCACATTTAATTGTCTTAAGTATTTAAGTATGAAGCAAAGATTAAAGGAATCTGCCATAATAGAATACATTAGGCCTTATAGTTTAATAAGAAAGCTAATTGTATTTATATACACAACTTAGAGAGGGTTAATCTATTTATAGCTTAGATTATGTTATACAAGTCCTCGGATTGACTAGGAAGTGAGCTTGTGAGCTTTGCTTGGGAAAGAACATATGCACTTGCTATTATATCTTTGTTGCTTGACTTTGGTTGTGTCGATTTTCAATAATTATTAATTGTTCAACCTTTGCTATTCTTTTGCTCTTGTGTTGTATCCAATAGTCTGTTTTAACTATTCTTCTTACCTATAATTATGGAGCATCATTATCTAAAATCCAAGTTTGCACTGATACAAATTCTTATCTTATGTATATTTAGGTGAATATGTCATTAATGTTTGATTCTTTCTTTGTTGAATATTGTTGTTCACATATTCTATTTTGATCTTTGATTCTTGTGTTAATCTTGATAGTTGGTTTGTGTTTCCATTCTTCCCTACTGCATGATTCTTAAGCTATTCTTACTCGAATTCCCCTATCTATCTTGAGGTATTGAATTCCTGGCTCGAGCAATTCAATCGATTCATGTTTACACAAGTTTTTGGAAAATAAACTGTTTGACAACCTATTTAAACTTCTCTTCTTCTTTGTCGTAGTTCTTAAACCATTGTTATTTGAATTCCATATCCAACTCAAGCTGTTGAAATACCTGAACTAAATATCATGTTTTCACTATTGAAAAAGTAAACTATTTGTGAAACCCTACCACACATTGCACCTTTATACTGATTATGGTTATTGGTTGATCATGATTTATGCTATTTTATCTGAAATTGGTGATTGTGTTGGAAAAACTAAAAAAGAATTTTGAAATATATTTTTCCATTATCGCCATAATTGTTACTTGGAAATAAGTTTGATGTCAATTAACTAATTACTATTTATCATGGCAAATTGATGTGTTAAGTGAAATGCTGTTGGATGCTTATACTATACTAAGTACTGCATACCCTTTGGGGTAGGCCCTAGGATCAACTTTGGGAGATGACCGGGTGGAATGGATCGATGGTCACCGATCTTTGACTAATACCTTTCTGAATACAATCTGGCCTTATAGCTAGTTGGAGGTAGCTGTTTATGAGAGGATAAGCATGTGGCTAGCCATGCCTACTTTTTGGCCAACTGTCTGATCTGATTGCTTCGGATGTGGAGGGATAAGGATTTTCATGTTTGCAAAAGTGGAGGGATAAGATAGGAGAATCACCAACAATGGGTTTTGCTAAAATAATACTGATTTACTATCGATTATAGCGTATTTTATTCTCTATTAATTTTGTACTTATGGCATTATTATTACTCTATGTGCTGGTGTTACTCCTTCGTTAATAACTTACTAAGTTATTTAGACTTACATTGTTCGTATTGTTTTTTTCTGTTCTAAACCACGAGATATGTGAGGTAATGAACTCAATGAATATATGGTTATGTAGATTGTAGCTTGTTAAGTTACTGATGTGGATATGACATATTAGGTTTTGAAAATATTAAGTGTGAATATGTGATCTACGATATTTTGGTAACGATTAAGCTATTGATGGATATCACTTGCGGAAATTAAATATTTTGGTTTTGAAAGATTTATTTTCTCTTATCCAGAGAGCTTATGGTATAAATTCAAGTAGCACCTCAACAAGAGGAGGCGCCTCCCGGTTGGGCGTTGCTCTTGTGAAGCTAGACAATCAATTCTTTATTTTAGGTAGTTTTTTTAATTAAATTTTGCTAATGAATTAATTAAAATAATGAAGTATTTTTATCTTCAATTAATTTTATATATTTTTTGTTATGAATTATTCTAGTATAATTATTATAAGATTTATCATAATACAATCATTTGTATGTAATATTGATAACATTTGAATTTAAAAAATAAAAGAATTAAACATTGGCGTTATAATAAAAAGTAATGAAAGCAAACCCCCAAACAAATGTCAGTGGAGCTTTTAATTTTGGTACCTACAAAATGAAAGTCAAATTGATGAATCTTTTATGTCATTGAGCATAGCACCAAGACATAAAACTATACATATCTGAATAGCAATTGCAACTTATTAATAGATAAACAAACACTTCATTTCTCTAAGCAATGCTTAATATATCTATAGACAAGTAGCCAAAATAAATTAGTCCACCAGTAGCTAATACAAAGCAGCAATTTAGATATTGTTTTTACACCAATAATGTTATGACAAAACACAAACCCATTTACAAAATAAAAGTTGTTGTCTCAATGCAACATTTTGTCTTTTAACAAAATAAACACGTTGTGCATTTTGTCAATCATATTGGTACATCTTATCAAAATATTCTCAAAAATTCTGCTTTTTGTTCTGTCCAAAGAGTGCAGTTAGGTTGTTTCACCCTCCTATGATGATTCACCTATAACAAGAACCAAATCTTGTTGCCTAAATGTATTTGTTTATACTTTACAGGAAATATATAAAAGGCACTATGGTGATGAATTATACCTTAAACTCTTCCTTTTCTTTTGGCTGGACCTTCATCAACATTGGATTTATCATTTGTCCATTCAAGTTTTGCAAAATTCAGTTTTTGTGCTAAGTATGATGTTTAAATAATAGTTAGCTCAAGATGCTAATAACCCTTTCATATTTCTTAGCTTAATCAGCACTAGTACATTAACCATGTCAGAAGCCAAAATTAACATCTGGTTCGGTTGCAACCCTAATGTCATTTTCCTTCCACTCAGATATGTTCAAAATGATGTATTGAGCATGAAAACTATCTTGATGAGTTTTGTGAGCTTTTTTCAGCAAGACAAGGAAGTCCATATGCTCGATGGCTTTATTCATATTTTCAACAAAGGTGGAATGCCCTGTTAATGTAGACATTTAGCATAAAAGTGGCAAAACATAATCATTAATATATTACAAAAAACATCCTGCTAAATGCATCTCCACGGTCATAAATCCATTCATTTGTATGATTTTAACAGCACAATCTCAAAATAAGGTGACTTCCAAAGTTATAGTTTCATCATCTATGTTACCAATTACCATTTCTCTACATTAAATAACAAGCAATTGGAGCCTTTAAGTCTTGTATTAAATTTATTATTTACAAATAACACATCAATATTAATTCCACTCTACATTACCTTGGCTTGACCACAATGTTTTCATTGCATTTTCTATAGTTAATTTTCCAGTTGAATTCTACAGCATAAGAAGTATGACATTTTTCACATGCCACGTAGAAGAACTTTTGGTTTTGATTAGACACATGAACCATTACCTCTAATGTAAATCTGTCAAGCTACAATAATGAATAGATAATTTATTCTGTCTGACAACTTGCAAAGAAACCTTAGGAAAGTACATTTTTTTACTAATTAAAAGTTACAGCCAGCAATGTGAAAAAATTAATGTATGTATTCATACATTGTGGTTGACATTATTTAACATACACATATAATTAAATACTATTAGATTTACATCTTCCAATCTCACCACATCAGCAGTTGTATGAAACTTTGAAATCATATGCATTGATGATTGTTGTATTTTAATCATCTCCTCCACCTCAAGCAATGCTTCAGCTATTAGTTTGGGGTTATTCGCATGCCTAATGCATCAAAATACCAATCAATTAATTAATTTAGCTGCAAATAAATCCTCAAACAATTTTCCACATTTCACCATATTAATGTGAAGGAAAAATACCATGTCTTCAATTTTTGTGCTTTTGGTTTGACTGGAACCACATCAATGGTGATTGTAGGAGTTGATGCAAGCAAAACACCTGTATTTAAGATGTTTAGATATTGAGATAATTATCCTAAAATTAAATGCGTCAAATTACAATATAAAACCCAAAAGGTAAGAAAATTCCAACCATAATATGAAGAAACATTCAAGTTCTTTGCACAAATGATAAGCATAGGTTCAGTTGATGCCATAATAAATTGCCCTTTTGAAGAAGCAATGTTACTCCACAAGGAGAGAATGAGTAGTTTTTTCCTAGAAAACACAAAAGAATATACAAAACAATAAAAAATTTTAATAAATAAACTTTATGTAGTAAGAACATTTAAGCTAAAAAATTATATAAACTAACTTACTCTTGGTTCATCATTGCAAATTCATGAATAATATAGGATCTGGATGAGCTTCCAATAGTACTCTATTCATATTTTTTTTAATGACTATAGCCAATACACTATGTGCAAGGAAAAGAATTAAGATTTTTTTAATAATTGTAAAACAGTCAGTCAAAATAGTAAAAAAAATATTGCAAACTCACGAACAATTCTTATTTTAATTGTTGGTACCAACGCCAAAAAATCTGCATACTTAGGAACAATAATAGAAGGTGAGACTACATGATCAATCTCCTTACTGATAATTGTTCAGCAACTCAAGATCTATCGGTATTTGTTTCCAAAGCATTCAAAGTCCAACTTTGCATCTATCACACGAACATTAGAGATTATGTAAGTATTCAACATGTTTAGAGTTCTCTTCAACTAGTTGATGTCCATGTCAAAAATCATTGCAAGAACTTTGGCATCCTATACATTAATCATTATATGTTTAAAAATGTCAATACATCTTTGCTTTTATATTTTGTTCCTATAATATTTTACAAAAAAAAAATGATACAACATATCAGAGTTATTTAATAATATGACCCTCAATAAATCATCCACCAAAGTGATGTGTTGATATATGTGTGGGCTATGTACAGAATGCCTTGGAGCTGTTTTGGACTCTACTAACACTTTGACACTCTAGCTCCTCAATTTAGGTCTGATATCCTTAATTCGCAATAGCCTCTGCGCCATTATGATATTCATCTATATGATATTCACCTCTATCAATCAACCACAAAAACCAAACATTAAAATGATTAACAATATATAATATCAAAGCTTCTTTCCAAAATAAACAATTAGTAGAAATAAGCATGGCATAAGAAAAGGAAAATCAACAAAGTACATAGTTGAAATTACATAAGAATGATTTAAAAAGGACCTCTTTCCATTAAGTCATAAATTTTTGTGTACACAATATTTTTTCTATACTACTACCTATCAACTTCTTGGCAAATAGGCTCAATTAGTATTGTAACTCTTCGATGAAAGCGTTGACCAACATCAAATAAGTCAGAGGTAAACAACAACATAGGATTGCAAGTTAAAGAAACCAATGATACATCACCTAATGAACAACAAAGCCTGGTGGTTCTCACTAAAATTTAAAAGCAAAATAATATTGACAATGAGATACAATAGGCAACTCAACTCCCTAGGTACTTTTGGGACATTAGAAATCCTTTAAAACCATCCAATTGATTGTGTATTAGCCACACACTATCCCAAAATAGATTCAAAATTTATTTCAGCTTAGGAAAGGCAACAAGTTGTGCTTGGAGCGTGACTTGGAATATTTTTTTCAGTTGTAAGTGAATGCCTAGTTTGAGGTATATTTTGAACTGCTAATGAAGGAAAAAAAGATTCATTTGGGGAATTATCAACTTGGGAAAAGGAACAATCTACACCTGTAACACTATTTGCAATATTTTCATCAGTTGAAAGAAGTTGTTTATTTTGAATTTCATTTTGGATAGCTAATATGTGCAAAGAAGATTCATTTCTTAAGTTAAGATTCATGTCTTCCATTGAGTTAAAACCAAACATTAACGGACAATCAATAGATTCAATTCCATCACTAACAAAAGAAGAAAGATGCTTATAACGATTCTGATGCCATTAAAGAAACATCTATTTTTTTTTTTAATTCTGACATAGATTGATAGGCTAACTTAGCCTTTTCATTATGAGCCCTTTGCCTTTGTTCATCATGATCCATTTATGACCGCAATTCGATCACTCCTAATATATATTCAAGACATGCATGAACATAGACAAAAGAAGAACTTACAAAGTAGCAACTAAAAATGTCAAACTTACTAACCACATAAACCAAAAAAAAAATATTTAAATAAGAAAAACAAACAACTAAAACTATCAAGATAATGTAGTATCCATAATCAAACTATACAACCTATTATAAGCTAAATACAATAAAAGCTTACACGCATAGTAAACGTGAAAAAATCATAATCAGAACATGTAAAAAAACTCTAAAAATTTGTATGCATTCAACCATATTAAAATATATCAAAAAATAAATAAAAAATACCTTAGTTAGCTATAATTTAATAGGATTAGCAAAACTCATAGGAAAAGGAAGAAGATTGATGTATCTCCCTTCATTTTTACAAAAATTTGGAACACAGATAATTTAAATTATAAAAATAGATAACACTAAAGGATCAACAATATTGATAAATATAAATAATATCAGAGAATAAAATCATAACAAAACTTTCGCATTGTAAACACACATACACTTAAAATCATAACAAACATGTCAAAGATCATTAAAAAAAAAGAAAAAATACTAAAAACCCCTTAAAATAAATTTTTATATCTAAAAAACCCATAAAATAATTTTTCAATCTAGCATATCCATTGCACAAATTTTTTATTCAAAAAAGTTCAACTATTAAGTTTTACTCTATTTTGGACAAAATTACCCTTGAATATCTCACATTAGAATTTTTTTTATTTATCAAAATTAATTCTTTTTTACTCTCATTGTACTAAAAATTAGAAAAATTATTTATGAGTTAAAAAAAAACTTTATTCTTTCTGTTTAGTTCATTTGATTTTACAATTTGTAAGTATTTCTATTGTAATTTATATATATTTAAAAATTAAGAAAATATATATCTTCAAAAATTTTATTTTATTAAACTTAAAATCACCATTGATATAAATCAATTCAAAAAATTAAAGTGAATATTCGATTAAAAAATCTAATTGATTAATTTCTAAATTTAATAAGTTAAGGATAATTTAAAAAATTTAAGGAATTAAGGGCAATTGAGTACAAAAAATTAGTTATTGAGACTTTTAGAGTGAAAAGTTCATGTAATGGGTATTTCCAAAATGGAAAATATCTTAATGGGCTTTTTGGATATAAAAATATATTTTAAGGAGTTTTTAGTAATTTTTCCTAAAAAATTAACATTTGCCAAGGAGCAAATTACCTTGATTTTTGAAAAAAACCAAGAAAACAAGCAATTTAAACTTCAAAACAATTAACATCAAGTAATCAATAATATCAATAAATATCTATAAATAATACAAGAGAATTAAATTAGAAGAAAACCTCCATACTATAAACATTTACACTCAAGGCTACAACAAACATGTCACAAATTAGAAAAAATGACTATAAATAAGCATAAAAAATATCAATAAACATCTATAAATAAGCATACCATACCTTCACCCAAAAGCAAGGCAAGTGATGTAATTCCCTATAATTTTTTAAATGCACAAGAAGCAAAATAAAAACAGAAAATAACTAATACCAAAGAACGGCCACCATATATGAATATAAAAAATGTCAAAGAATCCTGGCATGAAAAAAATCCTCAAACTATAAGCATCTATATATAAATTGGCATCATTTCCTTGCTTCATAAAATAAATTTGAAGAACATATTTACCAATGGAAAAGACCTCAAAGAATACATTGCAAAACCGCAAAAACAACCACATGCTTAACAAGAATTTAATGAGCAATGTACGCCAAAATAAACACAAACCATAAAACTAAAATTACCTCCACTTAATTCACACTTAAATAAGCATAGGATTTCTCTAAAGCATGGAAGGCCATGAATACAAAAAAATAAAAAAAAAACTTATGAACACCTATATACATAATTTTCTACTTGTTCCATAAAATAAATACCCATAATGAATCGACCGCTAGAAAAGACCTCAAAAATTGCACTTAAAGACCCAACAAACAACCACATGCATTATCAAGATTTAATAGATGATATAGACCAATATTAACAATAAATAAAGAGAGTAAAATTTAAATATACCTCAATTGCACAACTAAATAAGCATACAATTCCTTCTATGCATTATAGACCTTCGACAGAAACACTGCAAACAACAAATTAAAAGCACATGAAAACCAAAAAAATTAATCTTTGCAAACAAAGACAATGTTAAAAGCCAAATGAAATAAGAGAAGGCTCATATAACAAGTGAAAATAGTCACAAATAATCCTCCACATTTCAATAAAACACAAACTAATCTTCAAAACCCAAAAATACCAAAACTTGGCCAAGAACAACAGCATAGAAGATAACCCACAGAGACACAAGCATAAATTTGCAAAAGGAAGCTTAAAAAACTGTATTTTTTCAATGTAAACTAAACAACTTTCAACATGCCACTAATACTGACACATGGAAAATAAAGTAAACAATAATAAACCACTCCTCATACAGAAGAACCAAAAGAAAAGCTTTTAAAATATGCTAGAAAGAAACAAGCTTTAAAACTCAATTTAAATATAAGCAAACAATAAAGAAAACATTTAGTTGAAAAACATGCCACCATTCTAAAACAAATAAATCATAAAAGAATGAAAACCCCCCAAGAATAGAAGAAAAACCATCTACCCAATAAACCAAAGAATAAATACAAACATGGAACCTCTACAAATATCAGCTACTAACAACACCAGAGTACAAATACAAACTCATGAATACAAATTGAACAATATTAGAGAACAAATACAAACATGGATCCTATATAAATTTCTGCTACTAACAACACTAGATTATATACCCTTAGAGGGGAACCCTCAAAAACACAAGGAAAAACCATCTAACAAACAAATAGGAGGCCAAATACAAGCATGCAACCTCCATAAGCTTCAACTGCTAACAACATGAGAACACATACTCTTAGAATGAAATTCCTAGAAAAACAAAAAGAAAACATATTTAGTAAACAAACTAGATACCAAACACAAGTATATAGCCTCTATAAGCTTCAGCTACTAACCAAACCAGAGCACATACCCTTCACCTCCCCCAAAAAATAAAGATAACAAATAGCAAATGAGAAACCACAACAAAAAGCAAGGAAAACAAAGAGCTAAGCAATAAACCAAACACTACACACAAACCAAGGCTGAAAATATTTATTTTGACATAAAGATAAAATGAAAGAGTATAATGAGAAGAAAATTACTTCCCTCTAAGGTAGCAGTTGGAAGCACTAGACCCTACACCTAGATACAGTGTAATCGCAACTGTGCTTTCATGTTCTCTTCCTCTTTCCTATACCAAAAACGACGCTAGCATCCAAAATCTGAACACATATCCCGCCTAATTCAAGAGTTTCCATACACATTGTGAACAAAATAAATCCAAAAAGAAAAAAAAATTGAATAGGAAGCCCAAATACTTTGAGAGGATGATAATAAAATTTCCTAAAACAGGGGTAGAAAATCCTAATTTGGGCGGCTAGACATATTCTCTTGGCATCAACACCACAGGAATATAATAACATATAAAAAAGAAAGAAAAGAAAAAGAATGATAAAATTTAACCATATATTCTCAAAGATGGAACACGCTTTCATCACTCACACAAAAGCAAAACTACACCTCTTCTATTTTTTTATAAAGCACACTTTTTCCCAAAAAAACAAAAAGAACATATAACGAACCCAACAACCTGTATAGTAATAGAAAGCTCCATCTTCCTTAAATGTGGTCGTTTATGTAGTGCATTTCCAAATTAAAAAAAAAAAAAAAGTCAAAGGGGGGCACACGCATCCCCCCTTATACATTATAGTAATATGTATAACCCTACAACCCCATCCCCCATTGAAATCTTGGTTGCTACCATCGCTAGTGCTTGCTTGCTTCGGCAGATGGCCATGGCCACATTACTGGCCTTGCTAGGGTGGGGAACGAAAATATATACATATATATAATTTTTCTCTTATTTTTTTTAATTAATTTATTAAGTATTAGAAGTATTATTGTTGAGTATTAATTTAATATCATTCAATATATTAATTTTTTACTTATTTTATTAAATTTAAATTATTTTGTTATATTATTCAAAATGATTTAAATTATATGAAAATGACTAAAATTGTATGAAAATTTGCTTAAAATGATCAGTTTACTTTTTGAAATTATCAAAATTATATTGCCAGTTTAAATTATTAAATTATTTTAAATATATTAATTATTTTAAGAATTTCATCAAATTACTTATATATGTTTATAATTTTAAATTCTATATTATTTAATTTTATTTGGATTTAAAGATTATTCAATATTTAAGAAATTTTATTAATACTAAAGTATATTTAAATTTATTATGAGTAATTTAAACAACATTAAAATCACACTCCAATGGTAGGAAAAATATAACAAATAGGTCCAAAGGTATTTCTATCTCAAAAATAATCAAATAGTTATCGAATAATATTTTTGAATATTCACATATCTTTTTGAGTGACTTCAGCAAATTTGTTAATGGAGGCTAATGGTTCTTTAGAAATGTTTGTTTATAACTTTTTTCGGCTGATTTGTAAATGAGTTAAACTTTAGGGGATTCTATGTAATTAATTGAAATAAAAATGTTAGTGAATTTTTTCAAAAATAGATCAAACTTGAGGAGTTTTTTTTAATATATAACATTTCCCATAAGATTTAATGAAAAATTGGATAGAGGGCTAAAAATATTAAAAAATATCATGAAATTCAGACTATAAATGGTGAATGTCTACTTTTTGGGACCAATAGTGTACACACATTTGCATTGTCTGATTAAAAAAATAATTTTCCTGAAATATGAAAATTCCCACGTGATTAACATGGACTTATGTTTATGTATATACTTAAACCAAGATAAGCAGAAAAGTAGAAAACTCATAATGGTTTTTCAATCATAACTAAAATGTTATAAATAAAACTAGAAAATAACTTATTATACATTAAATTTGTGTTTCTTTAGCAATTTCTATAATATAAATGTAGATTGTTTTACAGTTTATTGAACACACTATGTAAAACTTATAGCAAGTGGGGAAAATTGAAATTATGGCATTCGAATATATTGACATGTTAAATTTATAAATAACAAAAAATTGTTAAAAAATAAAAATGAGTCTGGTGCTCTTCTGGTATATCTCAAGAATTTGAATAATAAATTAAATCCAAAAAAATATTAATTTAAAAAAATCAATAAATAAAGAGAAAAAATTAAGGAAAAATTGCTCAAACATCAATAAACAATTTAAAAAATGTATCTTTTACGTCTCCAAAAAATTAAAAAGTATTACAATTAGCCTGAGCGATATTTGTTTTATATACTTTAAACAGTATCCTTAAGGATAAAATTGTGTTTTCTCATGTTTTTTTGGATTAAATTCATTTTGCCTCCTTATACTATGAATATTGTGTCAAGAATTCCTTTGTATTATAAAAACTTTCAAAAATATCTCTAAACAAACTAACAACACTAACATTCAATGTTAAGTTACTAATATAATCCTCACAACTAAGTTAATTACAAAAAAGCTTGGAAAATTTGGTTCACCTGGCATCTTTCTTTTTTAATAACAAATCAGCCTTGACAACTTAATATTGAGAGAAGAAAACAAAGGTCACCAAAGAAATACACAATAACCTAATCACTTGTGAGAATTGTAGGAATATGTCCTAAACTAAAAAATCTCACAAAATTTGACGGTTGAACTCAATGACACTACAAATTTATGGGAGAAACAAGGTAAATCAGTAGTTAAAACTATGAGAATTTGAATTGAGTAGTATATTCTCAATCTTGAAATCCTAGAAATTGAGTTCGTTAAAATACGTTGTTAATAACAAATAGCTTTTCATTGTTAATTTGAAGAGTTCATTTTTTGCTTGCAAGTTTTTCAATTTTTTATTTATTTAGTCCACAAACTTCAACAATGATTGCCAGTTCTATTCTCTCATCACATAAATATGAGTCAATCTAACACATAAATTTTCATCTATTTAACTTCTATTGTAAAAATAAGTAGCTAACAAAATCATAAATAATTAAAAAATTATAAATAAAAAATATCACATCCAAGTTGCGACAACCGACAAACTTTTGTTCCAAGATTATTTTATTAAAACTACAAAATAGATATATAATTGCTTGAGCTCAGGAAAATCACTATATGATGATTTTATATTATAATGATTGATTGACATTGTTGTGCATTTAGACTAACAAAAATACTAATTAAGAAGATGATTTTTGTTTGGAAAAAGAATTGATGTTAAAATTATAAAAATGGAGCATGCCATACATTTTAGGTAGTTACATTCATTAATGGCATGAGGGCTTTAGGGGGATTTTTTACAGTTTTGACAATAGAAGGGAGGATCTTTGATAACAACATGAGGGAATATAAATTTATACTCTTATAAATATAAATATATATATATATATATATATTTATATATATGGCAATTTGGGTATAAACATATGCATAAGTTATTCAACTATTAACAAACTAATGATAGGAGGCTTGTAGGTTTTTTTTGAAGGTTTTGTATAATATAAGGGGAGTTTTGACTAGTTCATGGGGATAGAATGAATTTGACCCTATTTTCTTATTATGATCCTAGCATTTTCTATTACAACAAGAATTAACTAGTAGATAAAGTTGCATTTGATCCTATTTGTAACACCCTCAATATTTTATGTTTAAATGTTATCTTCTTATTATTAATTTTGAGTACTTTTAGTTAATTTGATTATTTTAGAAAATTGGATTTAATTTCATTTAAATTTCTTGAGGCTAATTTGTAAATTATTTAGACATAATTGTGTAAAATTTAGAACTTTGAGGGCTTGCATGCAACTCCTTAAGTCAACTAGGGCCT
>JACGDI010005222.1:63677-91181 GCA_014898725.1 Jacaranda copaia | reverse complement strand
GTTTTGTTGATCAAATCATGGGTAAAGCTTTAATTAATTGATTAATTGATTCCTAATTTATTCTGATTAAATCGTTAGGCTATCCTATGATGTAAATATTAGTTAATTAGACCAAAGTTATGATTTGGGACCAAGAACTGAGACATGTAGGATATATATATGTATAAGCATAATGGACTCAAACATATTGTGCTAGATGCCAAATTTGGATTTTATAAGGATTATGTAATATAAGACTATTTACTTAAGATTAATTATGTAGGGAATTGAGTTACATTGTGTGAATTGGGATGGTGATATAACCTATGCATTAGATTGAGAAACTATATTATTTTGGAATTAATATGAACCATCGTGGTTAAATCTAGAAAGTTGAGATTCGATACAAGATTTATTATGCCAACAGGAAATTTATTGTATCTAGTATTATATCCCTTTGAAACATTAAAACTAGCGTAAATAGATAAATCTAAGTGATTTTAGACTATTAAATGATATTGCTATAATTGTTAAGGAATATTAGAGTTGTATAAGATTCTGATTATAAGGATATTTTGATCAGGTAACGAACCTGTAGACCTAGCGGATCAGTAGATTGCGGCAAGTGCTTAGTAGTACTAGGACTACAAGAGGTGAGGTTTCCTCCCACTTGGGCTATTACTTTGTTAAGCTTACTCGTATTTGTTGGAAACCCTTGTGAGGGTCTTCTATTCTGGGTTATTGCTTTGTTTAACTTACTCTTGGATTGTTGCACCCTTTGAGGGTCTGTCAATCTGGCACTTTTCTCTCTATCTGTTAATTATGATGAGCCCCTACGTGGGTTTTCTATTTTTTATATGTACTCAAATTTATTTGAGATATGATTTGTTACCTGTTATCAATTTCTTGATTTGAACACCTGTGAGGGTCTGCTAATTTGGCACTTCTTTTTCTTATCTATGGTTGAAATAAGCCCTTGTGTGGGTTTTACTATTTTTAACCATACTCTGTAATGTGATTGAAATCTATTTGTTATCTGTTATCTAATTTGAATACCCCTGTAAGGGTTATCTTTGATGTTAATTCTATTTTTTGTCTGTTCTAGTGCCTAGAACTTTTATTTATTATCTGTCTTTCTGATATCTTCTTATCTCATATTTATACAATCTGTACCATATCTGTGCCTTGTCGGCATATCTACTATCAGTTTTGTATTCATCGACCATGCTGGCTTATTTGTGTTTTGTTACTGCTTTCTGTTACCTTGGCAGCATTTTTGTTCTATTATGTGCTATAATGTTGATTTGAAACTGATATGTGCTAGTGATTTTCCCCTAGGTATCTGTATGAGTGATTATTTATGTTATTTGTATGGTGATTATGTGGGCCAAGGGCCATACTAGGCGATTTGTTTGGTTATGCAGGGCACGTTAGGAATTTCCCCCTGGATATGAGCAATACATTATGAATTTTTCCCTAGGTATCAGCAATGCGCTATATAGTTTTGTATAGGCATCTGCCATTTATCAAGCTGTTACTGTTAGGTAAATTATCCATCTATCTGGTATAAGGTGAAACTGCAATGAATGTCTTATAGTCTTTTCTTGGAATGCATATACTTTAGGTTTGATTTGCCTAAATAATTTCTGTCTGCTTGTAATTTGTTCTTGGAGCAATAAGGTAGGAGAGTTTTCTATCTGCTTTTCTATGCTGTTTATTTTTCAAATTTTGTTATATTTAGCTTGATAAAAATTATGTTTTATCAAGTTGAGTTCCTCTTTGATAAACCCTGCTATTACTTTTACTTATCTCTCACTAAGTCTTTGGACTTACCCTCCTGTATTTCATAATCTCTTAGATAGGGGTGGGCTCTAATAGATACCAGGTTTGGAACAAAGTGCATGGTTGTTTTGTAATAGAACTATTGCCATAGTTAAGTATGGAACTTGTGAATTTGTCGTTGACCTTAGAGATGTTATGATATGTAAATTTTATTTTGAAGGTTATAGTGTAAGATGCCATTGATAGCATGATCTGTCAGAGGTTGTAATTTAACTAAGTTCCCTGAATCTCTCATGATATATCTGTTTGGCGATTTTAATTAGTCTCATTTGAGTTGAATCGGTGTTTACCTTTGAAATGTTTGAAATTTATGGGCTTACTATTGAATTGTAACTCTGAGAATTTAATCTAAATTAGAGTAGTGCCTCAACTTAGGTGATGTCCTAAAGTAAGGTGCTATAGAGGTGGTATCAGAGCTCAGATTTGATGATGACCTAGGCAATTAGGTATTATTTAAATTTGTGATTGATCATTTGTTTAGGTTAGTTTGGTTATGAATTTTTGGTACCTTATATATTGGGAAGTTCTCGCATGATTCAAGGAAAATATGAGTTATTGTAAGATCTGATCCTAGGATATAATTCTCGGTATGTGGAGTTTTTGATTAATAGAGATTAAGCTTGACTCTGGAAATAGTTCTGATGTGTATGCTTGAGGTAAGGAATACCTGTGTCGTGTTAGGATATGACTTTGGAATGCAAAAGTTTGGGATAGAAGAACATGAGGTTCTATTGCAAACTTGAATGTGGGATTGAATAAGAAATGAAGTTTTAGGGTAATACATGTTGTTGGTTAGTCAATCTTGAGATTGTTTTCCAAAGCCATGAATTGCAATATAGTGAGATGTGACACCACCAAGGCATCCACAAACATAAACGTGATCTTTAGTTAACTAAATCATAGTGGAGGGTCATCAGCCAATGAAGCTAAAACATTTGAATTTTGCCAAGAAGACGCTCAAATTAGAAAACCTCACGGACATAACTGAAGATGACGTTAAATCTTATTTTTCCCTGCTAATAGATCCGAAGATAGAAACACTTGTGGTATATAACTTATTATAGTAAGATAGAAGACCCTACAACTTTATTGATAAGTATTAGGCTAGAAATCGTAGGAGCTTGACATAAACCATTGAAGGATAACCTTGAGGAATTTCTAGAATTTTAACCCTCTCAATCACTGGTAAGGATTGACAGAATAGTAGTAAAAGCTTGACAAAACACATCTAGTTGGGAATTAGAATATCTTCTTCCTAATAATCTAGTTAACCTAAAACGAACACTAAGATTTGAGTAAGATCGAGAATAAGAATACGACATGATACCTAAAAATTGCCTATATTGTTAGGATTCATTTATAATGTTGTTATTGGGAACCTTTTGAATTGAGAAAATAGCAGTATTACTTATGTATTTAGGTTGTGGTCTTCTAGGCATTTAAGGAAATAATTTTACCCAAGTTGCAGGCAATTATATATGACTAGAATATATATCAAGTACAAGTTCTTTGGGTTCATCTAATTGGTATCAGTAAGTGCATTGATAAGACCAACTAAGGAAATGCTAGATGTATATATGCTTCATAAAGGAAATTTTGCTATACGAGGATAAGCTTATACGCCTTGGAAAAAGAAAACTTATGTCATAGGACAACCTATCTTGCTTATGTTTAAGATTATTGGAATGATGATTACTTAGATGAATTAGAGATATCATTTAAGAGTGGAAAATAGAGGAATTTTTGTGGACTGTAGAATTACCAGTAAGTTGATTTAGGTTGATCTAAGAATGTTAACCACTTTGGGTTTAAAAGTGAAATTAATGTACTTGGTGATTGGCGAGATAAGTGATGGATAGGTGGAAGTATCACCAGGATAAAAGGAAATAGGTAGTTGAGAATACTATATAAGTTTTGAACAAATCTAGTATGTAAGTGTGAACTTGTGGTGTCATTAGTTGGTTGTTGCTAACAGCTTATGTGATCTATATAGTAATGAGGAAAACTTCAAGGGCAAAGGGTCAATGACCGATGGGTTCTAAGACAAGAGGCACCTGCTTACTTATAAGCTACGCTAGAAAAAGAGGTTATGAAAACTCTTTTAGTGGTTCAACCAGCGAACCTATGTATCAGAGGGGACTAAAGATTATGCTATAGAGTCAACAACTAGATGGTGGAGTAGGAGTTGTAATAGATGGTTGAAGATTAGGCATTGAAATAATTCCTTCGTCTCATTCCCCTAAAGTTTTAGGAGGCCCTGATGATAAAAGAGCCAAGGAATGGATCGAATTGAGTATTTAGAGAGTACTTTTGAGTTCCTACATTATTTAAATGAATAGAAGGTTCAAATTATGACGTTCCTTATGGAATAATTTACTTGAAGTTATTGGAAGGTGATTGACTAAAGGTGGATGGCTGAAGAAACCCATTGAACTTGGGAGAATTTAACCAAGACTAGAGTTTATTGAATATAAGTTTAGATATCACAAATTAGGACTACCAAGATGATGATTGGGGATAGAGTATATCCAACCAATCTCATGCAGATGCCTATCCAAGAGTACAAAGTGATACTTGAAAGGGACTAGTTACTAGTCATCAAGCACAAGATAACACTTCCCTAATGTAAGTTATATTTGCGCTAAAGACTAGATAGATTTTTGAGGGAAGGTGGACAAGAATTCTTGATGTATTGTCAGCAAACCCCAAGATACGAATTAAAATTGAGGAAATGGAAGTGGTAGTTGAATACTTGGAGTAATCCTAAAGGAAGTAAGTTTATTTCCTCCCCTACACCATATAAAAGTATTAGTTAACCTTCTATAAGGACTAGTGTCTTCCCAAAGCTGGAGCTAGATTGGGTACTATCAGCTGAAGACTAGAAAAGACCCTATAAAGCACTTATGCATGGCTCTCGAAACCTTGAGAAAGCATCAGTTGTATGCTAAATTTAGCAAGTGCAGATTTTGAGTAATAAGATGGCTCCTCCTAATCATATCTACCCCAAGATGGGGTAGAGGTTGATCCCTTTAAGAAAGAGGCATAGTCAACTAGAAGAGACTAGAAAACATAATAAAAGTTTTGTAGTTTTTTGTGTCTTGTCAACTATTAACAAAGAATTATGCATCCTTTTTCTAAAATAGCTAACACGTTGATTAAATTAACTTAGAAAGGTCAACTATTTGACCAAAATGAGGATCTAAATATAAGACAGTATGATGGATGAAAATTCTAGAAGACTGCAATTCTTCCATCAGTTATCACCTAAAAAGGCAAAAATAGTAGCCAATGCCTTGAGCCGAAAGGCTGGAATGGCTCACTTACTGGATATAGAAGCATTAGAAAGCTTAAGAACGGGTGCTATGTTGAAATTAGTACAGTAAATAGGATTATAGAGATAAGTGCAGCCAGAATTACAAGATGAAAATGTGACGAACCCCCAAGCCAAGAATATATGGATGTTGAAACAGAAGAAAAAGTTGGAAGTTCTAAAGATTTGAGTATAATATCGACAATCAAGGTATTTTTCCATTTCACAAGAAAATATGAGTGTCAGAAGAAAATTTCTAGATAAGGCACCCAAGTCAAGATATACGATACATCAGAGAAGCACGAAGATGTATCGAGACTTGAAAAAGCAATCCTGGTAGAATGTAATAAAGAGATAATGTAGATTGATTGATCGAATTTATTTATTTTCTGCCGGTTGGAACAACACTCAGATGAGAATCTAAGGACTAGATTCTCTTAAAGGGGGGGAGTCTGTAACACCCTCAATATTTTATGTTTAAATTTTATCTTCTTATTATTAATTTTGAGTACTTTTAGTTATTTTGATTATTTTAGAAAACTTGATTTAATTTTATTTAAATTTCTTGGGGCTAATTTGTAAATTATTTAGACTTAATTGTATAAAATTTAGAACTTTAAGGGCTTGCATGCAACTCCTTAAGTCAACTAGGGCCTAATTGAAAAATATGAAAATTTGTATAAAAAAAAAAAAGAAAAAAAGGTTTTATAAAATCAGATTTTATCTTCATTCACTATTCATCACCTTCTCCATCATTCTACACTATTATCGTACTTTTTCTCTTCTCTTCTCATCATCTCCGCCACTTTCACCGATCACTATTTCCACTATTTCACACCACCAAACACCTCTTCTCCACCCCCCAGCAACACCATCACCTTATGCACACAAAGCCAGTTCCAAGGTTTCACAATTTTGAAGACCCCAGAAATTAACTGCACGATCAATGGCAATGTAGCGACAAAGGAGTCTTCTGGATGGAGTTTTGGGAGAGCTTACCTTAGGGAACACTTTGGTAGCTTTGCATAAAGGAGTAGCACAGTGATGGTGATGGAAACTGAGCTTTCAAGCGCGGCGGCAAGAAGGTTTAGCTAAAGCTTTTAGGCCACCATTGAGGCCTATCCTGATATCAAAATGGAAAATTAAAAGCACCATTGGACTTAGGATGAAGAAAGGAGTCGGACTGTGGTGGTTTTGAAATTTTTTGGCGGCAGTGGAGAGTGGCAATGGTCAGGGGGCAAAACATTCAGCTTATCGTAAGGGTCGTAGTGGTGTTCTTAGCTTGTGAATCTAAGGTTTCATTGATCAAATTATGGGTAAAGCTTTAATTAATTGATTAATTGATTCCTAATTTATTCTAAGTAAATCATTAGGCTATCCTATGATGTAAATATTAGTTAATTAGATCAAAATTATGATTTGGGACCAAGAACCGAGACATGCAGGATATATATAAGCATAATGGACTCGGACATGTTGTGCTAGATGCCAAATTTGAATTTTATAAGGATTATGCAATATAAGACTATTTGCTTAAGATTAATTATGTAGGGAATTGAGTTACATTGTGTGAATTAAGATGGTGATATGACATGTGTATTAGATTGAGAAGCCATATTATTTTGGAATTAATATGAACCATCGTGGTTAAATCTAGAAAGTTGAGATTCGATACAAGATTTATTATGCCAATAAGGAATTTATTGTATCTAGTATTAAATCGCTTTGAAACCTTAAAACCAGCATACATGGATAAATCTAAGTGATTTGAGACTATTAATTGATATTTTTATAATTGTTAAGGAATATTAGAGTTGTACAAGATTTTGATTATAAGGATATTTTGATCAGGTAACGAACCTATAGACCTAGCGGATTAGTAGACGGCGGTAAGTGCTTAGCAGTATTAGGACTACAAGAGGCGAGGTTTCCTCTCGCTTGGGTTATTATTTTGTTAAGCTTACTCGTATTTGTTGGAAACTACTGTGAGGGTCTCCCATTCTGGGTTATTATTTTGTTTAACTTACTCTTAGATTGTTGTACCCTATGAGAGTCTACCAATCTAGCACTTTTCTCTCTATCTGTTAATTATGATAAGCCCCTCTGTAAGTTTTTTGTTTCTATACATACTCAAATTTGTTTGAGATCTAATTTGTTATATGTTATTAGTTTCTTGATTTGAACACCCCTGTGAGGGTTTGCCAATCTAGCACTTTCTTTTCTTATCTATGGTTGTAATAAGCTCTTGTATGGGTTTTACTATTTTTGAACTATACTCTGAACTGTAATTGAAATTTATCTATTATTTGTTATCTGATTTGAATACTCCTGTGAGGGTTATCTCTGATGTTGATTCTATTTTCTATCCATTTTGGCGCCCAAAAATTTTATCTATTTTTCATCTTTTTGATATCTGTGTATCTCGTATCTGTACTGTCTGTACTATATTCGTGCCTTGTCGGCACATCTACTATCAATTTTGTATTCATCGACCATGCTAGCTTATTTGTATTCTATTACTGCTTTCTATTGCCATGGTGGCATTTCTATTCTTTTTTATTCTATAATGTTGATTTGAAATCGATGGTATGCTAGGGATTTTCCCCTAGGTATCTGTATGAGCGGTTATTTTTATTATCTGTATGGTGATTATGTGAGCCAAGGGCCATACTAGGTGATCTGTTTGGTTATGCGGGGCATGCTAGGGATTTTCCCTTGGATGCCAACCGTATGCTAGGGATTTTCCTCTAGGTATGAGTGATACGCTAGGGATATTCACCTAGGTATCAGTAGTGTGCTATATAGTTCCGTATAGGCATTTGCCATATACCAAGCTATTACGCTTAGATAAATTATTTGTCTGTCTAGTATATGATGAATCTACAATGCATGTCTTATAACCTTTTCTTGGAATGCATATGCTTTAGGTTTGATTTGCTTAAATGATTTCTATCTGCTTGTAATCTATTCTTGGAGCAATAAGGCAGGAGAGTTTCCTGTCTGTTTTTCTATACTGTCTATTTTTTGAATTTTGTTATATTCAACCTGATAAAATCTATGTTTTATCGAGTTGAGTTCCTCCTCGATAAACCATGCTATTACTTTTACTCATCCCTCATTAAGTCTTTGGACTTACTCTCTTGTATTTCATAATCTCTTAGATAAGGATGGGCTTTGATGGATGCCAGGTATGGAACGAAGTGCGTGGTTGTTTTGTAATAGAACTAATGCCGTAGTTAAGTATGGAACTTGTGAATGTGTCGTTGACCTTAGTGATGTTGTGGTATGTAAATTTTATTTTGAAGGTTATAGTGTAAGACGCCATTGATAGCATGATCTGTCATAGGTTGTAATTTAACTAAGTTCCCTAAATCTCTTTTGATATATCTGTTTTGTGATTTTAATTAGTCTCGTTTGAGTTGAATTGGTGTTTACCTTTGAAATGTTTGAAATTTATTGGCCTATTGTTGAATTGTAACTCTGAGAATTAAGTCTAAATCAAAGTTGTGCTTCAACTTAAATGCTATCTTGAGGTAGAGTGCTACACTATTAAATAGAAGGCATTTGTACTATCAATCCCAAACTAATTGGTTCGACATTTATTGGACAAAATTCTTATTTCTTTTGCACTATTGGCCTATCATCCAATTTCACATTAATTTTTTTTAATGGAATGTACATGTGTTTGTTAGCCAACTACCAAATTTGAGCATTTCAAGCCATGCATGGGGAAAGATCGTAAACCTTGTTTAGACATAAAAAAAATCCCCAATTTCACTTCAATCAAAATCCTATATAAAATGTTTTCTATAAAATTGCTTGAGTAAAGCCTCCTCTGGCGTAATGGCTCCATGATTACTATAAATGCAATCGAAAGATTGTTTGAAAATAGGTTCTTATAATGTGTTTTGTGAAACCCTAGAATAAGTAATTATAAAAATACCATTTATGTAAAGTTGTCTTCAACCTAACACTATTTTATTTTAATCCCCACTTGTAAATTAGTTTAATCACATTATAGAGTGTTTAATCACATTTTGGTACATCGAGTTTTGCGGATTGGTACTTCTAGTTTGTCATTTTAGTAGTATTGTTTGGTTTCACTTCTAATTGCTTTTTGCACTTTCTATTGTTATTTGGCCATTTTCCTGGGACCATTTGACTTTTGCAATTTTAATGGTTTACTTTAACTTTATTTTGTTTTTTCCTTCTACATATTTAGCAATTTTAAGTTGGCAACTGCTAAAAACAACAAAAGGTCATTTCTTTCACTAACACAATAGAGAATTAGATAAGGCCATTTTTTTCACAAAAATCAAATAGATCAATTTCCAATAAATGATCAGAGCAATTTTCATTCCAAGTTTTTCATAAACAAACTCACATAGGAAAATTTGGAAAAAAAAGAGCATATGTCATAACATTTACAATAGAGGCCTTCAATGACCAATTAGAGTACCTTCATATACCAAGACAAAAGAAAAGCCTTTGGATCTCGTTTTCTCTTAACAAAAAAGAAAAATAAAAATGAAAAGAAAAAAAATACCTTTCACTCCATCGTAAAGAAAAAAGACCCTAACCCTCACCCTATCATTTAGTTGATCCCTTCCTGCCATTACCACCACCTACACAAGCTAGCAAAAGACAACAATAGCCATAAATCAAAGCTTCTTCTTCAACCCCGTGATCACATCATCCTAAGCCCTTAGATGACACATCAAACTTGGGATAGTGACTATAGCTCTAGGACATACTGGTTGGTCACCCATATGAAAAAACCACATGCAAACCTAACGCCTCTAAGTCTAGCCATTGAACAGGTTCCAAAATGATGACCAAGGTCATCTTTGGTCCAGAACATCTTTAGCACTGCTATTTTACCATAATAGGATTTTATTACACATGTTGATGAAGTTATAGGTGTTTGAGACATTGTTGCAGCCTGGAGTGATGATCTATTAGAGCTTGGAGTTGAAATATGATTTTTTGATATGGATTTATAGAAATAGATGAGGGTTGTTACACTTTCCGAGCTTTTATTGGAGGAAGTGACAATAGGTTGGATTCTACCCTAACACAACCTAAACCCATTCCAAACCCCCTTGTTATAATATTTTATATACATAATTTTATTTATTATAGATATAGGAATCTAATGTGCATTCGTATACATATCAAAAAGGTGAATGTTACTTATATGTTCAATATAAAATAGTAATAATATAGTTATAATGAATATTTTATACATTGAATATGTATATATAAGTAACAATAATGTTTGTGATTTACAATTTTCTAAAATTCTTTGTTAATAATGTTATTTGCTAATATTTGAAAAGTTATGATGGTATTATTTTAAACATACAAAGTGAATTTAACAATTTTGAAGTTCCAATCCACCGAGATTCAGGTTAGGAGTGGTGCAGGTCTTGGGTCCATAAAAATCTTGATGGGGTAGGTCCAAGACAAACATATCCTACAGCCACATAGAAAGTTGGATGGTGGGTAAATAATGCAAAAAAATTGGAATTTTATCTTATAAATGTGGAGCTAGATTAGTTTGTGACTAAGATTGCTAACCCTCTTACCTACTGAGACCAAAAATGAAATTTTCCCAAAAACGTACAATGCGAAAGACCTAAACAAACACTAAAGAAAGTATTTATAATTTCAAAAGTCAGATGATTTTTGGTAGATCTAAGTGGCTTTTATAATCAACCCGAACTATATAGAATCATTCTATTAGTAATTCCCGCCTACAAGTAGACATGGTGATTACATAACCAACTTTAGTTCTATCTACCCTTTGGCATCTAATCATATAATAGATGAAATTTGATTGGAAGAGCTTGTGTGTCCACAGCTTGAGACAGTATCAGAGTAGTCTATCTTTCATTAATATTTTTATGTTAGTGCATGCACTTTTAAATTTGCTTTTCAATTTATCATTTTTCATTTCAACTTATAACTTGACATGTTCTTCCTATCCTTTCAATTATATACCAAGCATTCCACAGGTTGCTATTATGTATTATATGTTGGATTTTGGACTTTAATATATATTGTTAATACTAATTGTATGCAATTTGCTATTGTAAAAAGACTTGGCCCAAATTAAAGTGATCTAATTATTAGGTGAGCCTAAGTTACCTTACAAAGTAAGCGCTTGTATGTGTAGATACTCTAATTTGTAGTTTTTAATTTTATGATGGGCCAAATTAGGAATAAAGTAAAGATATATAGTTATATTAGAGTTATGACTCCTAAATTGTGTGTATGATTCTTTTTTGATATCCCATCATTAGAAAAAAGAGAGTAACTTCTCCCAAAATTAATACGCATTAATTTGGAAGATCAATAACCACAAGACTCAAACATTTTCATCGGTATTTAAGGATCCATGTATGCTTCTGCATCTAGTTTGATTTGTTTTATGATTTAACATGCATGATGGTTCTTGAGTTTTATGTTAGGGGTTTCACAAATCTGGTTTAATTCTAACAATTGGTATTGGAGCCACTCATGTTAAATCATTGAGAAATCTATTATTTGAATTTAGATCTACATGAATTTAAGGATTCATGGATTAATAAAGTTTGATTTGAATTTTGGATTTACCTTTTGAGATACTTAATAAATTTGATAATGATTGAAATTGGTGTCCAAAATTTAATTTTGAAATTAGTAGACAAACTTCTATAGCAACAAACCATGTTTTGAATTATGTCAACTTCTACTACAACAAATTGTGTTTTGAATATTAAAAAAAAAATACAAAAGTGCAGTAGGTTGATTAATTGAATATGAAAGCTATTGCATATGTAATATAGTGTGGCAGTTCTGTGTGTATATTTTTTGTGTGTTGGATTCATGTGCTATGATTGATTTTTTTTTTTTAAGAATTGTTTCATGGATAAAGATTTTTGTCAAGATTTGTTTAAGGCATTAAATTTACATCATGTTTTATTGTTGTCTTTCTTGCCTAATAAAGACGAAATCGATTTGCATGAGTATTGCCGTATTTTTGTTTTGAATATATATGTTTTAATAAACATTTTGGGGAATTTTAATTTGAATATTGATATGTTTGTATATATTTTGATATAAATTGATTGAAGCAACGTGACACCAAAGTGACCTCTCTTATGGAAATTAATTTATTTTGAAATATAAATGTTTGTGCACATGTACCTTATCTAAATATTGATCAACCCAAAGGAAAATTTATATTTAGCATAATTGCATGTGCACCTGTAGTAATAAATGTGTGATAATTATTTGGTTTAACATGTGAGCAATATATTGGCCCTAAGGAAGATTTATTGCTAGACATGTTACTTCATTATCAATGTTTGATTACTACATAAGATATCACTTACAAGTTAACACTTTGTCCAAAGGTGAAATATTAATGGAGTGTCCAATATATTGAGATAGAATTTACCTTTATTTGAATTTATTATTCCATTTTGGTTTTCTACTTTGGTACTTATGTGAGTTTGTTTGTTTGGTTTGGTTTGTTCTCTATTTAGTTTCAATTTATGTTTCTACTGCTAATATCATTGCTAACATCAATTCTATTCCTATGCTGAATGGCCAAATTTTAAGGCATGGAAATAAAGTATCTTAATTACTCTTGGAGTCATGAACCTAGACCTTACATTAAGGGTTGCTAAACCCATTGACCTCATTGATATGAGTACCTTGGATGAAAGAGGCAAATGAAAAAGTTGGAAAAATCTAATCGCATAAATCTCATGGTCATCAAGCGTGCCATTCCTGAACCTTTAAAGGGTACTATCTCTGATAAGGTTAAGTGGGAAAAGTCTAATCGCATAAGTCTCATGGACACAGCTAAAGCTTTCCTTGAGGACCTTGAGAAGAGGTTTGCTAAGAATGAAAAGGCTTAAACTAATTTTAGCAAAATTCATCTCAATGAGGTACAATGGTAAAGGAAATATAAGGGAATACATTATGGAAATGTCTTATCTTGCTTGAAAATCAAAGGCACTTAAGTTGGATTTGTTTGAAGACTTGTTAGTGCCTTTAGTTTTGATATCTCTTCCAGCATAGTTTAGTTAGTTCAAGGTGAGATATAACTACCAAAAGGAATCATGGTCCTTTAATGAGCTCATCTCACACTATGTTCAGGAAGAGGTGAGAAGAAGTAAGAGAAGACAGAGAGTGCTTACTTAGCCTCTACCTCAAAGGACTAGAAGAAAGATAATAAGAGAAAGAAAAAGGGTAAATAACAGACAATCCCCCAACATATAGGGTCATTTGCACTTTGGTCCCCAATCATTGAAAGTATGAAGTTAGATTACCCAACATTTGCTAAATGTACTTGAATACCCCCTCATTCTATTTTCCCGAGATATATTTTAAAGTTTTTGCACTTTTCCCCCTGATGTTTTAAAAAATTTACAATTAGCCACCTGAAGCACTTCAAAATGTTATCCTTAGCATTAAATTCTTATTTTAATGGAATAAAAAATTTTGTCAAAAATTGTTACCGTATATTACTTAATTATCAATATATCACATGTTCAAACAATTTGAGTTATTTGAAATGTATAAACCAATTTAATGGTAAAAAGTTTTCTAATTAACATGTGTAAGATAATTAAAAATTAATTTTGGGGTTCTATTACCAAATGATCGTTATGGAGTACTTATAAATTTGTGCTTATTTGTTTAATTAAGAGTTTAATTGATTTAAGATTTTAATTTGAATAAAAATAAGATAGGTGATGCTAGTCAGACAAATATTGATAGCAAATAATGTATATCTTAATATCGACATTATCTCTCTCATTTATTATTCTATTTAAATTAAAAATATTTAAATACCATTTGCTAACAAATATGCATAATATAATATTGATATAAAAATCAATTAGGACATAATTTTAAAATTATTTTTAATCATCTAATGTATATAAACCAAGTAAAATATGATATAAAATTAATTTAAAATTATATGACAGCTCAAACTAATTTAACCTTCCATATATTGATAAGTGATTAGTGTGTGATAATATTTTTTATAAAGTATTTCACTTTATTTTATAGAAATAAAAATTTACTGATAAAAGTGTGCTATTTTAGAATGATTAAGTTGTTAAATGCGCATTTTGTTAAAGTTGAGGAGGTAAAGTGCAACATACTCAAAGTATTTCAACATTTTTGGTGGAATATTCTATCGAAAAATGGAATGAGGGGGGGTATTCAAACCCATTTACCAAAGGTTGGGCAATCATTCTGCAAACTTAAAACAATTGGGGGGTAGAGTGCACATGACCCTATACATTAGAAGATGTCTGCTATTTGCCCAAAGAAAAATAAAGAAGTTGTGGATATGGAACCGTAGAAGAAATAACATAAAGAAACAACTTAGGATGCTTGTTACTTTTGTGGAGCATTGGAGCTACAAGTCATAAAAAGAAGCAATGTTCCAACTATCACATGTGGCGTGCCAAGAAAGGTCTGCTTTTTGACTTTGTTTATTTTGAGGTTAATTTAACTTCAATACCTAGACACACATAGTGGATAGATTATGATGCAAGAACTCACATCAGTGCATCTATGCAGGGTTGCCGGCATTATTGAAAGCCTAATGATGGTGAAAGATACATCTACGTTGGTGACTGCAAGCCAGTGGAGGTCAAAGCAATTGGAACATTTAGATTATTATTAAGGACTGTTTTTTATTTAGATTTGATTGAGACTTTTGTTGTACCATCCTTTAGATGGAGTTTGATTTTTATTTCAGCATTGGACAAGTTTGGTTATTATTGTTCATTTGGAAATGGAAAATTTAGTCTTTTTCAAAATTCAAATTTGGTTGGTTCTAGTTCTTTGTCAAGTTACAATACTCTATATTTACTTGACACGATTGCTTCCTTCCATGAATTCTTAAATGTTAATATAATAGGTAGAAAGCACAAATTAATTGTTGAGAACTTAGTGTCATTATGGCATAAGAGATTAGGTCATATCTCTAAAAAGAGAATTGAAAAACTTATGTCAGACAGTATTCTCAATCCCCTTGATTTTTCATATTTTAAATTGTGTGTGAATTGCATTAAGGGGAAACAAACTAATGTCAGGAGATTTGTTGCCAACAAAAAATTGGACCATTCCCTACGACTTCTTGGAATGGTCAACCATATTTTATAACATTCATAGATGATTTTTCGCGATATGACTACCTTTATCTCATCATGTTAAAACGTAATCACTGGATGTGTTCAAAAGTTATAAAACTAAAGTTGATAACCAACTTAGCAAAAGAATTAAAAATGTTAGATCTGATTATGGTGGTGGGTACTATAGTAGATATGATAGATTAGGTGAACAATGTCCAGGATCATATGCAAAATTCCTAGAGAAATACGGTATCATCTTATAGTACACTCTGTCAAGTTTGCTCATCATGAATGGTGTTGCTGAAATACAAAATATGACGCTTAAGGACATGGTAAGAAGTATGATTAGTCATTCTATATTGCCTAAATCACTCTAGGAAGAGGTATTATAGACTATAGTATTTATACTCAATAAGGTTCTAACTAAGGCAACTGAAAAGATCTCTTATGAGCTTTAGACAAACAAAAAGCCTTGTTTAAAGTATTTACATATGTAGGGATGTCTAGGCAAGGTAAGGCTTTATAAGCCAAACAAAAAGAAACTGGATTCTAGAACCATAGGTTACTATTTCATTGGATACTCTAAGGGTTTGTTTACTTTGTTGGATGAGGCAGGATAAAGGTCCACATCCTGCCTCTTCCCATGTTTCCTTTATGGGATTGAAGCCCTATAAAATCATGTTGGCCCACAATTGTGTAGATGATTTGCATGATATGCCATCTCATCTTTGAGGTGGGATGGTTTTATCACACCTTTGGTGTTGCAATTTCAAATAATTTTTGGTTACAGCATGAATCAAAAAATTTAAAAATAATTAAAAATATTAAATATTAAAAATATGTTTATATTAAAATAATTAAAAGAAAAATCGATATATAATTTGTGTAAAGGTGTTGTATTGAAATGGAGAAAAATTAATTTCTTTACACAAAATAGAAAAAAGAAGAAATAGTTGGATGTTATATTAACGTGGAGAAAAATTAATTTTTGTAAAATATTTTAACTAGGGGTACTTTAGTCTTTTAAAATTTATCCAAGTTTTATACTTCATGTTTATGTAAACATTCTCAATATAATAATCCAATTTTATCATTTCTATCATCCCATAAAGTAAACATCCAATCAAAAATATAAAGTTATATTAATCCTACTCGTTATCCCTCATTTCATTTTGTCATCCTACATCCCATATCATAAAGTAAATGTGCCCTAAAAGATCTAGGGGTTATAAATTTTATGATCCCACAACTAAGTCTATTTTTGAGATGGGTAATGCTTGATTCTTTGAGGATGTTCAGTTTGCGAAGGGCTTTGTTTTTGAAGAGAAATATGTCAATATTCATTTAGCTGTTATTAACAATGATAAGTAATAACTTTCTATATGTAACATTATTCAAAAAGAAACTTCGGATAAATGTCATAGAACCACCCATTCAGGTTTAAGAAGTTGTTTCAAAAAAACAAACTCTACAACCTCAAAAACCAATGCCGTTAAGAAGCTATAGTGGTGCAAGCAGAAGTACAATTGTGGATGATTATATTGTATTTCTCCAAAACATGATGTTGACATTGGTGTGATGGAAGATGATTTGATCAACTTCTGTCAAGTGATGGAAAGTTCTAACTCTCAAAAGTGGATTGAGACTCCATGAATAAAGAGATTACGTCCATGAAAGACAACGATTTTTTGGATCTTGTCCCATTTCCTAAAGGTGCAAAGCCTATTAGTTGCAAATGGATTTTTAAAACTAAAAGGGTTTGTAGGGTAATGTGGAAAGGTACAAGGCACGTCTTGTTGTTAAAGGCTTCACACAGAAAAAAGGCATCAATTATGAAAAAAAGCTTTCTCTCCGATTTCATTTAAAGATCCTTTTAGGATTATAATAGCTTTAGTTGCATATTAAGCTATATCGGATAGACTTTAAGACCATGTTTCTCAATGGCAACATTGATGAGATAATTTATAAAGTAAAGCTAAAAAACTATGTATCGGCTGATGCAAAGTCAATGGTTGCAAATCAAAGAAATCTATCTGTGGGCTTAAGCAGGTGTCTCATCAATAGTATTACAAATTTCACCAAGGGATTATCTCGTTTGGTTTTGAGATGAATCTGACTAATGATTCTACCATAAGTTTAGTAGGAGTAAGCATATTTTTCTGGTTTTATATGTCAATGTCTATTGGAATAGTGTCCTACAAGCTAATGAGATTGGAATTGTAAACTATTTCACTCGTGGTACAATTTTGATTAAATGATATTCTTTATATGGTCATCTTCATCTTATGCTTTGTTTCACTTTACTAGCATTTGGATGAAGTCCTTAAATTACCTATGACTGTAGAACTTGGTTTGATGACCATGGAATAAGTCTCACATGATCATGATCTTAAATTATCCATGTCATAGGATCTTAAAAGATAGGGTATTTAAGATTTGGATAGACTTTCACTAATGACGCATAAATCCAAGGGTTGGAAATTGCTCCGTTCCATGAGCAAATGTATGAAATACGGGTACATGTTAGTGGGTGCCTGTTAGAGAACAAGGTACTGAAGACCCACCGAAGAATCCACTAGATAACCGAAGTGGCAAGTCGATAGTGGCTAGTTTTCATACTTATGCTAGTGCATATTATTAGTCCTCTAACTTGAGGATCCATAGTAACCCTGTGTCTAGTCCGCATGCTTTGACTCATCTTTGACCACTTAACCGGTCTTTCAGATTGAGATTAGGTATGAGCTACTTAGCATGGAGGTTTATGAGATTCAAGAGAGAATCTAACTCTTCGCTGTTGTGAAGGTGAGTACATCTCCTATGTGTTCTATGATGATCGATTCCTAGAAATCCTTGCGCAAGGTGGTATGACAATTTGAAAAAAGAGTTTTCCAAAGGCGAGGTCACACAATAGGGATTGAACATTGAGAATAATGATATAGTATCGAGGCTATTAGGGAGCCAACAAATATCTTACCCTAAACCTCCTTCAGGAGATAAGAAACGAAAAGACCGTATTTATATGGCACGTGTAGAGTGATGAAGGTTCTCTAGAATATTCATTTCGGTCAATTAGTTGGGCTCCATGGGCTTGAGGTTGGACATCGATCATGGAGATTGGGTACTCTTCGATTAATGAGATTAATTGAATTGAGTTGACTAATTTAAAAGGGGTTTTAAACTAGAATGAATATAAGGTATTCGAAAGTCACAAGGCATTTTGAGCCCATGTCCAATGAATGGTAGAACTTATTGGATCACACACAAAATTTAATTAGCTTCCTAATTAATGGAGAGAATTTTCTAAGTTTTTAGAAAATGGTGTCTCCTAGTGGACCGATTTTTTGGGCCAACTTTGAGGGTCAATTTTAGCTTAATTGATTTAAGTGTTAAATTAATCAATTAATTTAAGAGTTAAATTAGACCAATAATTAAGGAGTTAATTATTTGGTACCAACATGACCATTAATTGGTGAAGTTAACTTAAAGAGTTAATTTAACGAATTTAGCTTAAGGAGTTAAGCTAGTTTAACTTAAAGAGTTAAGTCAAAGAAAAATTAATTAAATTAAAGAATTTAATTTGATTAATTAAGGAAGAATGAATTTTGGAGGAAAGACTCAAATGAAATTTGATATGGCATCTTAATTAATATGAAATGAGATTACAAATATAATTAAGATGCAAATGAAATTCAAATGAGATTTGGATTCAAATTTTGCCACCTAAGTAACCCCACTTGACTGCCCCTCCTCATGCATTGTGTGATGCCAACTTGGCATCACACATTTTCAGCCTCTATATATAGATATAGAGAGAGGATGTCGTGTATATGACAAATGGTGTGAAGAATTAGATTCTTCATTTCCCTTAAAAATATTTGCAAGCTAGCATTTTATGTGTTGAAGGCTAAGCTTCTTTCTTCATCTTCCTACCCCAAATTCAGCCTTCATTATCACCAGATCTCTGGTCTTATTCCAACTAAAAGACTATAGATCTAGGAAGTCTCAATGGTGTGTAGACTATTTCAATAAAGGCAAGACATGTGCCTTGCTCTATTTTTGGAGAGCTTTCTATGTGAGGTCCAATTTTGCAATTTTCTCCAGGATGATCAAAATGATTAATTGATCTAAATTTTTTCCTGGAGATTTTCCTTGGTGTTGGCTATCTCCAATAATTTTTTCAAAATTTTTGGAGATGATTTGGTAGGGCAATCATCGCAATCCTTTCGCTGTACCACAAGCAGGCTAATTCTAGAACCAGTGAAGTGTTCACTTATTTCTTCTCGAATTTGCTTATCAAGATAATCATCCATCTAAATCTGAATCCAATGCATGATTAGATCCTTAGGATGCTTGTAGGCACTAGTTATGTTATGTTTTGAAGTTTTAATAATAAATCCTAGTGCCTATCTTGCTTTCAAGATGTCATACTACTTGCCAACAATGATATAGGCTTGTTGCAAGAAGCCGAGAGATTTTTAGGAAGGAATTTTGAAATGAAAGATCTTGGTGATGCAACTTTTGTATTAGGGATTCAAATACACCGAGATTAATCATGAGGTATCCTTAGATTATCATAAAAGGCCTATATTGAAAAGGTTTTGAAGTGATATGGCATGCAGGATTGTAAACCAAGTGATATCCTGTAGCTAAAGGAGAGAAATTTAGTCTCAATCAATGCCCCAAGAATGCTTTTGAGGAGAAAAAAATACCAAAGATTTCTTATGCATCAGTAGTAGCAAGTTTAATGTATGCTCAAGTTTGTACACGTCTAGTAATTGCATACATTGTAGGGATGTTAGACAATGTTAGCAATTCAAGAATAAATCATTGGAAAGCAACCAAACCAGTCATATAATATCTACAAAGAACAAAATATTACATGCAAACATACAGAAGGTCAGATAAATTAGAGATCATCAAGTATTCAGACTTCGACTTTGTTGGATGCCAAGATAGTATGAAATCTATATTGAGCTATATCTATCTACTTGCTGGAGGAACTATTTCTTGGAATAGTGCTAAGCATACACTTGTAGCTCCCTTCACTATGGCAGCTGAGTTTATAACGAGTTATGAAGCATCTAATCATAGAATATGGCTACAGAATTTTATCACTGGGCTACAAATTGTGGATACATTTAAAAGGCCATTTAAGTTATTCTGCGACAATAAGTTAGTAGTCTTATATTCCAATAACAACGAAAGTGTGACAAAGTCAAAGCATATAGACATTAAATTCCAGGTTGTTAAAGAAAGAGTTTAGAGTGATCAATTGTTTATAAAGCATATTGGCACAAACTCCATGGTTGTGGATCCATTTACTAAGGGACTACCACCCATGATCTTTCTTGAATACACTTCTCATATAGGTGTCATGTCACTTGAGGACGTTTAGTTTTAGTGGGAGTTTGTAATTCTAAATGCTTTTTTGTATATACACTTTTCAAGTTATTTCAATTTGTGATATTTTCGAGGTTATTTTCTGCAAAAATAAAGTTTCTTTCGGTATATCCACACTCTGATTTTAGTATGATTTGATCTCACTAAAGTTTAAAGTGGACCAGTTGGAATTAGGCTTATTTAGATCACATCACATGTAATTTCCATGCTGCACATGCATACTAGATCTGTGTCATTTGGTTCTATTGATATATGTGATCAGGGATGGATTTAGTTATGATATATATATATATATATATATATATATATAGCAAAAATTGCCTTGGTTCTATTTTGACATAATTAATATACGAGATTGTCTAAAGATAATTTCAGTTATGATAGTGAAGTTTTGAGCTTATAAAGTTATATGATGGTATACAATTATAAGGTGATGTATATATATGTAATCCAAGTGGGAGATTGTTCGATTTTGGGCTTTAATAATAATAATAATAATAATAATAATAATAATAATAATAATAATATCGAAAAAAGGCTTAATTCAAATTAAAGTGATCTAATTATTAGGTGGGCCTAAGTTATCTTACAAAAATGTACTTATATGTGTCGATGCTTTAATTTGTAATTTCTAATTTTATAATGAGCCAAATTAGAAATAAAAAAAATTATAGTTATACTAGGGTTATGGTTCCTGAATTATGTGTATGATTCTTTTCTAATATCCTATCGTTAATAAAGAGGGAGTATCTCTTCCCAAAATTCATATTTCAATAACTATAAGACTCAAAAGTTTTCATCAATATTTATGGATCCAGTTATGCTTCAGCATTTAGTTTTATTTTTCATTTTTTTTAATAATTTAACATGATGGTTCTTGAGTTTTGTGTCATGGGTTTCACATGTATGATTTAATTCTAACATTATATATATTGCTTAATTCCAAGAATATGATCGAACAGACTTGTATTTCTTTTGTCTTGTATAGCTATATTCGGATGATGAAATGGAAACCTCCAATTCACCTGCATCTTTATGATTTAGTTTTTGTACAAGGTGCAGTCTTTCTGTTCCTAGTTAATTTCCTTGTGGCGATAAATCTGTACTCGTCTTTGGAATTCTGATCTCCAACAGTACATCGTTCTTCACCTGAGCTTCTGATTTTCTCCAATCCATTTGCTCCGGCAATTCAAGCCTCCGAACATAGCCGTGCTCCCACCAACAGCTGCTCTTCCAGTCCTTTGTCGTCCTGAGCTCTCTTTGCTGCCTCCATTGTCCGCTAATCTCTAAAATCTTTCCGTCTTCTATACAAATTTGAATGCTGTTCTCAGGACTGCTGCTTATTCCTGGCATGAACAATTGCCATTGTTAAACTAAATTCGATTTCTCTACTGAGAAATAAATAAATAAATAAAAGTTGAAACTATGGAATTAATGAAGAAAAAGATCATTAGAGTGACCCGCAGGAAGTTCTGCTTTCAGAACATAATCAGTATCAGTTTGGAACCAATCAACTCGGCGTGGGCTGGAGCTATGTAGATTTGTCGTCAACAACGTATCGGAATCGAACTCCCAAAGTGGGAAGGCATCCGAAGGATCAAAGAATTTCCCGAACAAGAGCGGACTGAAGAATGATCCTGAACCGAAGATCTTTTGTATGCTTGGATTTTCTTTGCTCATAAAGGCTGCAAATCCATCTTCTTTCAGTGGATGACACCATTTGCGTGGGTTCTCATCTTGGAATTGAACCTCAATCTGTTTGCAACTTGTCATTAATTCAGGCTATATATATTAAATTTGGGTGAAGAACTTGGGATGTGTGTGTGTGTGTGTGTGTGTGTGTGTGTGTGTCTACAGCTAATTAGGCCTAAGAGAGGTGCAGATTGCCACACTTTTTATACTTCATAATTTGAGCTGAATGGACTGCATAAAAGCAGAGAACATATTCTAAGAGAATAATCTGTGAAAGGCTGTAAAGAAGAAGGAATAATATTTTCTAAAGAAATGGATATTGAGAAGCAACGGTACTGATGAAATGATCGATCACAGGGGAAATTCCTCGGCCACTATTACAAATATTAGTGGCTGTTTTTCCAATTCCGCAAGTGATGCGCGGCAGAGGCTAAATAGATACAGTTTGCCGGTTGCCAGCATATACTACTGACTTTTTTTGGCTATGAGCTATCCTTTATTTTAGTCGTTATATGTACATATGCTATATGATATTTTCATGTACCTTTCCTGCCTACAGCCACAGGAGACAAATGCCTTACGATTTCCAATCGACTCTTTGAATAGAGGAGAGGAGGGGGTGAAACAAACAATCAACTCTAATTAACATCTTATTCAAATGATGAAATTAAATAATATTTTTCTAGAGAATGTACGATTTGAATAAATTGTTTAAGACATGACTGGGTGAAAGCATTTTCAGCCAAAAATTTTCAATTATTAAGTTATATATCAAAAATAAGAAAGTAGTCAATGGAAAAAGCTATTTCTTACACCTACGCCTTCTTGAGTTATTGAAATTATCAATTCTTTCATTCTAACTTTCATAATTACGTACCAAAACCTCCAACCTGACAATATAATATATATTTACAAAATTAAGTTAGAGCTAGGATTTTGAACGGAAAATGATGACTTTGGCAAAAATAAAATAAAATAAAATTATCTAACTTCCTCTTCGCCCTGAACATACAATCATTACTTATAACTTTTGACTAAAACACTCTTGGTAAGATTTTGACATTTGTTGGGGGTGTAACTGTAATGTTTTTATAACTAAAAGAGAAAAAGAATATAATAAGATGCTCTTATGTGATTGTAGCCATTTGTCTTTGTCTTTGTTTTTAGTGATGTGTGTATATGCGGTAGACTAACGACAATTATTGTATTTCTATTTTGCAATATAAAAACAGCTTGCTCAAGTACCTTTTTTAGTGTTGTAGAGATTATGTAATAGAAAGGAGAGATGTCTCTAAAGATGTGGGAAAAAATTGACTTGATAATTTCTAATAAATTTAATATTTTAAATTTTAAGTTTAATTGTGTATAATTTTAGTCATTATGTGAAGCATTTCACAATCCTATTTAAATACTTTTGTCTAGTATTGTAGGATTAAAATGTTAAAAAGAGATGCCTTTAAAAATAAATTTAGATTTGATTTTTATGTATAAAAAATAAAAAATTCTCTTTCTTTTTCATTTACTTTCCTCTCGTTTATCTTTTCTCTTCTATTTTCGTCTCTTAATTCTTTCTTCTTTTATTGACCATGACTTTTCTTCTCTTTTGAAAGGTGTCAATAGAGTAGCTTTTAGATGGATGGGGGTTACTTATGATAGACAGAAAGAAATGGTGTTGGGCTGTGGTCGAAAAGGTTGGGGAAAAGTTGGGAAATGATCAATTCAAAGTTTTATAAGATTCAACTTTCCTAAATTGAAAAAAAAAATAACAGAAATGGAGATCGAATATTCTATTTGAAAAAAATTCATTTTCACGATCTAAAAACTTTTTGATAATTGAATACGAAACAATATTTAGATTTAAGATACAAAATTTTATTAAATTTAATTTAATTACGAATATATTACAAAAATAGTACACCTTCAACTAATATAAAAAATATTACAAATACTGTTGTAATTGGCATAATTTGCATAATTATGTTGTTAATTAACTTTGGATGGATGCCAATTATGGTTGGAATCCAAAAATTAATTATGGTGATGTAATAGAGGAAGAAATTGGTTAAGTGTTTCTTGTTGAATTGTCCCACATGGAATGTTTGAGAAAGTGGAGACTTACTTGGACATTATAAGATCAAGCGGAGGAGTTGAAGGGTTATTCCAACCCTTCACTTGTCCCACATTGGTTTTATAAACTAGTGTGGACTAGTTTATATTGAACTCAAGTAAGAATGCTTGCTAAAGTGTTCTTTAAGTGGTTCATATGAGTGGGCGCCACATGCACCGCTATCGCCATCGAGGCCGGGCATTAGGGCAAATGTCTTAGTCTTATCTTTTTGGGACAAATTCAATTTGAATTTTGAACTTAACTTGGATTATCGGATAAGGACTGACTCAGTCAGATTAGTCTAATCAGACTAAATCAAATCTTTGAAGATTAAGATGAGATTTGGCCGGATTGATAGGGATCAAGTGGGATGACGTGGGACACGTGGCGTCACACTGATGGATGTGTGACGTGTGTGGGACACGTGGCGAAAAACTGGTGGACGTGTGTAGTTGACGTGGCAGAATATTATTGGTTGGGTGATGTGTTATAGGTCATTAACTGAAGAACTCTAACCCTAATCCCGCCTATAAATAGACTGCCTCTAACAATCTTCAAATATACTGCATTCGTCTCTCAATACGCCTAAGCATCCGACTTCTGCCCACTTTCTTGCTCTCTCTCTCAAGAATCCTTCCCTTCTCCTCTCAAATATTCCCTATTCCGAATTTAGATATATAGGCTTGTCTCATTCTTTTTTGGCGACTGAGTACTGTTCGAGGTGAATGAGATGGAGTGCACCTAATCGTTCTGGACCATCTCATCCTGGAAGGAGCTGCGTTGTACCCGTTGCACTGGTGAGTTGGGGCGTTCATTTCTTCAAGGCAAACAGAATTTCTCTATGATTTGATTGTCCAATTGATTCTGTTATGATACAGAATTCTGAAAATAAGTTTACTTTTAAATTCTGGTATTTATATTAGATAATACTGACAGCATGTTTTATTATTTTATTGTCTCGGTTGATGTATGAATTTTTGGCTTTTCCTGGGCTCATATCTGATTAAATAATTGCTAAAATTCTGATTTACCTTGAATTTGATATATATATATATTTGAACACGCATGCTGTATATTTAATTCTGATGACGCATGTTAAATCTGATATCGCATGCTTGATTTGAATCTCATATTGATAAAAACGCATGTATTGACTTAATTGTGATTATCTGTTCTAATTCCTGATAATCTAATTTGCATATTTATTTGCATGTTGGTATATCCTGTTGTGCATTGATTTCCAACAAATACCCCCTTCACAAATATATTAGCATTACAAAGACATATAAGGGCAGAATTGTCCTTTAATAAATTAATAATTTAACTATTTTTTCAATTTTTTAAGTTGAGGGCAAAGTGATAAATTTACAACTTTCGTTTTTTGGTTTTTTAACCAAAAACCTTTAGAGGAGGTTTTTTCAGTAATCATGAAAGTTAGAAGAAAGAAATTGATAATTTCACCTTTTCAAAGTAGGTACAAATGTAATTAACTCTAAAAAAATATTTCACTTTGAGTAACAGAATAAAAATCAACGAAGTAGTCAATATATATAGTTTATTTGTAAGGCTTGAGAAAATAACGTATTATTCTATTTTGGGTGAGTATGCATTAGGGTAGTCTCCTACGAAACATATATACTTCTAAAATTGTTTGTTATACATTAGTAATGTATAAGGGGCTTTTATCAAAAACGAGGGGGAGGATACATAAGTGAAAATATTTCGCGCAAAACACAAAGAAATCAGTAATTATGAATGAGCGATAAATTATTTGACTGGGTTGAATTTAAAACGGATCTATATTTATAAATTAAAAGTAGAATTAGTTGAAAGTGATTGAATTATGTTCAAATAGGTTGAACACAAAAATATCACATTTTTTCTTTAAGTGCATTGCTATATTATTCTGTTAAACTGTGGTTTTTCATTTTTATTGTCTTATATGTTAATTAATTATTATTAAATTCTTGCTTATCACTTAAAATCAACTTAAATTCAAGTTAACTTATAATTTATTTATGATTTTGTAATATTCATAGTGTTGATTTAGAGAATTTTAATTGCCCATATATTTGAAATTAGAGAATTATTTTTCTAACAAATTGAATTTGTCATAAATTTTTGAAAATACAAATAAACTACCTTTCGAAATCGAAGTGATTATTAACATTATCAATTAGTACTAACATGGTAGTTTTTGTAAGTATCAAACACACTATTGTGCAACTGAAAGTCCGAAAATATTGCATCTATAAGGACAGATAGTGCTGACTACATATTATCACTCGCATTTAATTATGGAAAGTTACTTTTTTTCTTGTCTTTTGCAATTATTTTTAAATAATAGTAGGAATTTGTATTATTATACATAAAATGTAATATATATACATACATAAAATCATGTGTTTGAATTAACAAATATGTGATCAATTCTAAGTTTATGTATTTTAACAAATATGTGATTAACAAATAGACAAGAAAATATGTGATCAATTCAAAGTTTATGTATTTTATTGATCAATAAAATTAATCACATATTTGAATTAACAAATATTTTTGGGTTGAATGCCTTCAGAATCCATTTTCACTCTATTTTGAGCTCATGTATAACATAAAATCAATAGAGCCTAAACAAATCCGACCCACATTAAGTTTTAAACCCAATCTAAATTAAATCTATTCAAACTATTTTAAAACCCGCTTTGAATCCTCTATTTCATTTTCTATTATATCTCCTACTTCAATTAATTGTACTTTTTTTTAAATATATCTGATTCTTAATTAATTGTTTTTATGAAAAAATACTCAATATATATTATACTTATAAAATAAAAGGTTTTAACCGTTTAAGATCAATACAACTTAAAATCAATTGGATTGGATTGAATTGAAACATGGTGTGGAAAGAATATGTCACCCCTATTCAAAATTAACTATTTGAAGCTGCGACGACAGGAAGCATAATCCGCACTCCACTCACACAATAAGATGGGTGGCACCACTGTAGCCAGTCTCTCTCACTTCTT
>JACGDI010005222.1:1826-55097 GCA_014898725.1 Jacaranda copaia | reverse complement strand
TAGCTGTTGTAATTGTCTTTGCATCAGTTGAAAGAATTCAGTATGATTATAATCTGCAGATGATTATTTCTATATTTAGTACTTCTTTTCCTTGTTTACTACAGATACCACATTGATTGTATCGAGGAAAGTAATAAGATATAAGAAAATCTTTTTCTAGTTGTATCTTCCCTAATATCTCACTGTTACACTTTGGTAGCAATGTGTTGGGAAAATGATGGGAGATATTGGTGATTCCAAATGAAATTTGTCACTTCACCATTGAATGGAATGAAGATTTATCATTTTGCAGATATTTCGTGGCCAAATTTTAGTTGGAATATAATGCACTAGGATTCTTCATTTTCTTTGAAGATTTGGACTAGAAGGGGGAGTTGGGTTTAGCCAATAGGTCATACCACCTTCATGTGCTACTTCAGTTTGAAATTTCTACTTTTTATAGGAATGTAATGATTGATGCAGGAGAAGGGTGTAACTGGAGCCATGCTTGATGAGACTTAAATCTCAGAAACATTCCTCCCGCCCGGCTAAAAAGATTTAGTCGGCCTCTGCATACTTTGTCTGACCTTTCTTATTATTCCATCAAGTATATTGCAGATTGAAGAGTCTTTGTTGTTGATGATATCTAGTCTCTCCAGGCTTTTGATGGAAAATTTGACATGTTGCTAATCATACTTCCCATCTCTAGATACTTTCCCTATTGTGAAATTGTTAGGTTATTTACTGCAGAATATGATCATTCTGTCAATAATGACTCACATGCACATGTCAGTTGCATTTTCTTCAGTGTGTCCTATGGTTTTTCTGAACTTCTAGAAACAGTCTGAATACAATGTTAAATGCTTATATGTTTATGCTGTGTGCATTCTATAATGCATACTTTCGAGAATGCAATTCATGATCTGATGGAATTTCTTACTGCAGGGTGAATTATTACGGAGCAACTGTATGCTAGATTTGTTACATGCCAAGAAAACTTTACAAGATCTTGAATTACATTTCATTGAGGAGAGTTCAAGTGATAGTAATCAACTTTTCAATGGTAGGTCGTCCAGAACAAAAATGCATGATATGGTCAATGTTTTGCTCCCTCAGGTTAATCAAATCCTTGTAGATTGTGTAAGGGGAAAAAAGCACATGCTTGTTGCTTCTGGAGAAGAGAAGGATCTGGAAACTTGGTACACCAAGTATTTGGGTTTTCTCTTTAACCAGCCCTCATCTTCTACACGACGTGCATTAGCACAAACATCTGGAGAGGCACCTTCTCCAGCCCCAACAGTTTCATCACCTAGTCCAGCACCTTCAATATCTGTGGCTCCTACTGAGATTCCAGCTGGTCCTCCATTGCCTCCATTTTTCCCTACAGATTTGAACAACTCAAATTTGCAGCCTACAGCTGGTGAAGATACTTCTGCCAGTCCTCCAAGCAATCACAACAGCAGCAAGAAAACTGTTATTATTGCTGTTGTTGTAACTGCTTCTGTGACATTTGCTATTGCTGTACTGCTGTTTCTTTTCTGCCGTAGATGCTGTGGGGCTGGTTCTGGACGGGGTAGAAATGATGAGAGACCTCTTCTCAGCTTAAGCTTAAGTGACTATTCTATTGGTACATTATCTTGTTCCTGATTATTTTATCTTTATAGTGTCTTCTTGCACCTTCTCATTTTTTTCGTTTATTGTCTTTCATATTCTTAGCCTCTTCAAAGAAGTCATTCGGCCTAGAAACTTCAGTGAATGAAGAAAAGATTGGTAATCAGTCATTCAACAACAAATTGGACCATAATAAAATCAGCGGAAACTTCTACATGGAGTCACATTCTCTGAGCAATTCAAAAATTGAGATTCCAGTTGGAACCGCTGCTGGGGCTGCCACCAACTCAACAGTAAATTCTTTGCTGATGCCACCTGGAATGTTTGGGGCACCTGGTTTGCCTCCACTGAAGCTGCCTCCTGGAAGGACAGATCCTCCTAAACCACCTCTGGACACTGCAGCTCCTCCAACACTGACAGCTCCTGTACCGCCATCCCCTGGCCTGCATATAAAGTCTTTTTCTGGTGGCCCACGTCCTGCATCGCCTGGACTACCCCCTTCACCTCCTATGCCCAATGTTGTTAAGGCTGGTCCTCGTCCACCACCACCTCCAGGTGCTGGTGTGCCTCCACCTCAGCCACCGCCACCTCCACCTCCAGGTGCTGGTGGGCCTCCACCTCGGCCACCGCCTATTGTTTTGAAACCCCTTCGACCTGCTCCTCCTGGACCACATCATTCATCAACTTCTACTTCAACTGGAGAGAGTGATGCTGGTACTTCTAAAGCTAAACTGAAGCCTTTCTTCTGGGACAAGGTATTGGCCAACCCTGATCATTCAATGGTTTGGCATCAAATCAAATCTGGATCATTCCAGTAAGTCTATTTTTTTGCCCTCATTGTTGATGTTCTCAATTATTTTATATGTGAATGCATCTGATAGATACCGAATATCTCTATGAACAGGTTCAATGAGGAGATGATAGAAACTTTATTTGGCTATGCCCCTGCTCAGAAAAAGAAGAATGAGCCAAAGAAAGGCTCATCATCCCTAGATGTTTCACCCCAATATGTTCAAATAATTGATCCCAAAAAGTCACAGAATCTGGCAATTCTGCTCAAAGCTTTAAATGTGACTACAGAAGAAGTTTGTGATGCACTAGAAGAAGGTAATTTCCTTTCCCTTGTCATTATTAAATTTGTCTGGCATAGTTTCCTGAATGATAAGTTATGTGGCAACAAATTTCTAAAGAGGCATATTGTTTGCTGTATAGAATGATTTATTGAGTCAGAGAATGAAAGAATGGTCTAAAGTAAATGGCTAAATTTTTAAATCTCATAAAATCGATGTAATTATGAATCAAGGTGTTTTTATGCTGCATTACATAACTAGCTTCTGACATGAGTAGAGCAGTAAGTAATTTTGATGCAAAAAGTATGATTCAAGATATACTTAAGTATGAACATCTGTAACTTGACAGCAGTCTTGGAGAACCAAATTGATACTGCATATATCAGGCATCAAACCCGGGCTGTCCCTTCAAGTTGTTTCTTTGTGTATTTTACTTAACTTTAACATTCTCCTGTGTGCTGATTGTAAGTATACATTATCAACGTATTGCTTGATTTTCCTAATGGTTTGAGTGATTTTCCCACAAAAAAAGGCACGGATATCCTTTAGGCATTAACTTCTTTGTTGTTGTTTATACTACTGGCACCTTTGAAATATGAATAACTACAAGATACTAAAGAATAATGAGCTCATGAATGCTACCAGTCTTATGATCTTCTTCTTCTTTTCTTTTCTTTTTTTTCTTTTTTTTATTTTTTTTATTTTTCCACTTTTCAAAAGCAAACTCTGAACTTTCTGGAGGCAAGACCCATGTGGTTCATTAATCTTTTGGCCACCTTTTAGTATCAGGTAAAGTAGAATAATTCAATCACTCCTAAGTACCGTGTAATTTTTGCTTGAGTTAACTGTTGTCTTTCTATGATGAAATTTCCAGACAATAATTGTTAGAAATCTGTCTCATCTCTTGGTATATTCTTGGGAGCATGGACTGTTAGGAAGTAGCTTTTCATGGGTTTGCGTTCTTCTTCATCCTAGTTTTCATGTTTCTCTGTCTGGGACATGTGACATGGTACTGCTATAAAACTTGGTAGCACATGAACCTAACTAGAATATTCCTCCAGTCAAAATCACTGTTGATTCACCTCTAGACATAGAAAGAAAAGCTGCTGAAACATGAACACAAATTAAAAATTATCAAATAAATATGTGAAGGAGTGAGGTAGCGAGCATGTCTGCTTAAATAGTATTAAATGCTTTGTAGCAGGCGAGCATGATTGGTCAAATTTCTTGATCTGCAAAATGATGTTTATGATATAATGTTATATGATTACTGTTTGAGGTGCTAATTCTTGGAGTAGCGAAGTGTGCTGTTTCCTTGTGATTGATTCTATACTATCAGAAATACAGCTAACCTTTTTGACTGAATCAGGTAATGAGCTTCCGTCAGAACTTATCCAGACTTTATTAAAAATGGCCCCTACAGCTGAAGAAGAATTGAAGCTGAGACTCTATAGTGGCGAGCTTTCTCAACTGGGTCCTGCAGAGCGCTTTCTGAAAGTCTTGGTTGATATTCCATTTGCGTTTAAGAGGCTAGAGTCCTTGCATTTCATGTGCACTCTTCAGGAGGAGCTATCAACATTAAAAGAGTCCTTTGCAGTCTTGGAGGTGAGAGATTAGCCCTTCTAATTGCATCAGAAATCCAAATTCATTACTCTGAATGAATTTTCACAATCATTTGGAAATAATTCAAATCTGGATTGCTAAATTTTGCCTGATAAATGGTGTCCCACTATGACTGAAAGCATACTTTCTCATAAATTTTGTCATATATGGATATATTGGATTGATCATAAGCTCTCTAATCTACTCACTTTTGCTTGCAAGTTTTTGGAAGTGTTAGGTGCTGCACTTAGCTCCAAACAATACACTCTGTGCTCATAAGCATTCTGAAAATGGTTGCTTTACCGTAGCATGCATATAAGAGCAATTTTGCTCATCCAATAACAATGGCTTTTAAATCTTTAAGAGGGCCTATATCATGAAGTGCTTCAAAGCATTTCTCCTGTTTCTAATACTACTGAATGTACTTGGTGCAACCAAAAGAAAAATAAAAGAGAAGTTACAATGTTGTAAGTTATTAAAATATGCAATCTAGTTAGGTCCAGGATCCAGTATGAAATTGAAGAATTATATCTGCTCAATATTAATTATTTTTGAGTGGAAAATAAACTGAAATAAGAATGAAATTGCTGAAATTAGAGGCTAAGAAAAAAAGATTCCTTTATTTTGCAAACCTTTACTCAATAATTAGTTTTTCAAAGTCACCCTTATTGAAGCTGTAGTTAGGAGGGTTTCTCTGGTATGCAAGTAAATAGCTTCCTTCAGAGTGACATTCATGATTCTTGCAATAGTATTTAGTGATTGGACTTTTTTAATTTTGTCAGGCATGTAAATTGTCTACATGTATGCAGGATCACCCTAAATAGTTTGATTGTATAGGAGTTTTGTCTGCTGGAAGCACAAGTCTCTGAATTCCAATAGATTTTATTGCATTTGTAAACTCACAAGAGGCTATTCCTTTTGTCATAAATAAAGAATTCAGTGCCTGTTATAACGGGCTCTTAGCTTTCTATCTTTCTGAGGCATAATCTGCCTTAGGCACCACTAGTATTCTATCTTAAGCTCCAAATTAATCTTCCTGGAATGATGTACTAATGGTCGGTTTTGTCAACATGTTCAGGCTGCTTGCACAGAATTGCGAAAAAGCAGGTTGTTTCTCAAACTTCTGGAGGCTGTTCTAAAAACTGGAAATCGTATGAATGACGGAACATTCCGTGGAGGTGCACAAGCATTTAAGCTTGACACACTTCTGAAGTTATCAGATGTGAAAGGAACGGATGGAAAAACTACATTGTTGCACTTTGTTGTTCAGGAAATAATCCGTTCAGAAGGCAGAAGAGCTGCTCGATCAGCCAAAGAGACAATTAGCTCCAAGTCTGATGATCTGGTCAAGGATTCTACCCAAGATTCAGATGAGCATTTAAGGAGCATTGGTCTCCAGGTGGTCTCCAGTCTGGGTAACGAGCTTGAAAATGTCAAGAAAGCAGCAGTTTTAGATGCTGATAGCCTAACGGGAACAGTTGCAGCGCTTGGTGATGCACTTGTTAAAGCCCGAAAATTTCTAAATTCAGATATGAAGAATATATCAGCAGAAAATGGCTTTCACCAGACATTGAAGAGTTTTGTGCAGAATGCTGAGGTTGATGTCATGTGGTCACTTGAGGAAGAGAAGCGGATAATGGCACTTGTGAAGAGCACTGCAGATTACTTCCACGGAAATGCTGTGAAGGACGAGGGTTTGAGATTATTTGTCATTGTTCATGATTTCCTTATAATTTTGGATAAAGTATGTAAAGAAGTAAAAAATGCCACACAGAAGTCAAGTAGGACATCTAGGAAAGAAGATGCAGTCTCGGCTCCTCCAGATCAACGGCTGACTAATGCACCAGATATTCGACAGCGGTTGTTCCCAGTCATCACTCATAGGCGAATGGATACTTCAAGTTCAGATGATGAATCCTAGTAATTTAGCTTCAACTGTAAGTTTTCCCAAAGTTGGAGCTTCATTTGGACGTAGTGATTTGCAAGTATTGTTTAAATTGTTCCTTTCTCAATTTTGTTTATATATTTCTATATTCTTTGTCTTCTTATTCTTCTTGACCTATATTAGCTAGAAAATTATTCTAAAACTTCCTCCATTGTCAATGTACAAAGCTGAAGTGATTGATAATATTTTATGGTAGTAGCTTTTATTCGATTATGCTTCCCAAAGAATTGAGTGTAAGAAAGCAATTATACAAATCGTTCTTTAGGTTTTTCTTCTTCCAAATGTGAGAATTTTTTGTTTTTATTTTTTTAACTCTGTAGGTGTAATGATCTGGTAAGATTATATAACGGAAGTAAGCCAGCATGACCTTTAAATTTGGAGGAAAGTAGGTCAAATATGTGCTATCTGAATAAAGAAATAAACAATCATGAAAGTTGTTGAGAGAGAGAGAGAGAGAGAGAGAGAGAGAGAGAGAGAGAGTTGCGAATGGTAGCTCTTTAGACGAAAGATAAAGCTATTGGTGACAGCTATTGATTTTGTTTTTGTCAGCACCACATAGAATACCTAATGAATTTTCGAACCTAATATTAGATTAAGTTTATATGCAATAGGTTCAATCATTTCTAGAATTTCATAAGGCCCACAGTACTTGCATGTCTAGTTTAGGCTCATATTTAAAGTGAGTAGCTGTTGTCCCCAATGGTTACATCTTCAAAAGTACCTAAACCCTCACTTGAAACTCTATTTACTGTTTCATTCGATTTTTAAGCTTCTTGCAAGTTCTTCCTTATCACTTGCACCATTTGTTGTCTCAACTATAGATCAAATCTTCAACTGTGTATGACGCAGCAAAGTGTAACATAATGTCCGTGTTTATCCAAAATCACCTAAATCAATGTTTTTCATTCGAATTTGGTGGCCCTTCTATAAAATCCATGGAAATTTAACTCCTCAGGTCATTTTGGAATTGGTTGAGGCTACAAGAATCTGAGGTGCGAAGCTTGTTCATCTTTTGCACATATTGCACAAAGCAATTACTTCCTCTAATATCTTTCTCATGCTTGGACAAAAGAAATACATTTTTAGCTCGTTGATAACTAGTTGCTATATTTTAATGTCCTTTTGTAAGAGTGTAGCATCTCCACTTTCTTGTGCCTTATCCTATTCTGAGCCCCCACATACATTTGATTTTGAAATCTCAAAATTCCATCTATATATGTCTAGCATGCCTTTATTAAATCTTGTTTTTCCATTTTTTGCAATATTGAAACCAAAAGTTCATCTTCAGAATAATTGACCTCTATCTTTTCCAATCCATTCCGATGTTGTTGTGGTCACCATGGCACACTCACCTTGTGCTTTCCTAGCTAGCCTATTCCAGTCTCCTATGTTGGAAATAATTACACATAAATAATTATTTGATCCAGATACAATAAAATGGATGGTTTATGTTACCTTTTAATTAGTAGAAGTTTCACGAATACCATTAATGATCGAAGCTTGCCTACAAGCCTTTGATTGGACATATATAGACTCCAAATTTCTTGATTCAATCATCTCCCAAGTATAGACTCCACGTTCTTTAATCTCCAGTAGCTTTCTCAATCTCTACTCGCCTCATGGGATTGCTACAAGAGCTTTCACAAAATTACACACCTTAAACTTTCGGAGACAATTTAATGATATTCCAAGAAAGATTGAGAGAGAAAAACTATGAGCATAGAGAGAGTGTATGAAGAGAGTAAATACTCAAGTCTTGTGTAAAACTATTAGGAAGAGGACCTATTTATAGGCAAGTCTTCCAAGAGTTCAATCTAATTCGGATTATAAAAAAAACAAGATATAGATAATATCTATTCCACATAATGGAGAATTATCCTTCTGTATTTGATTAAGTATTATCTAACCACATCTCTTCAAAAGGAAGAGTTCTAATCCAATAAGAATTACAACTCCTTCTAGATGTAGATGAGACCTACTCAGATATGGGTGTTTATTATGTCAAGAGTCCAGGACCCCACCCAATTTATAACATCTCCCATTTATACATATTTAACTCAAATCTCTTCTAGTATCATACTCATAACATTTCTCAATCTCACATCCTTTCTTTCATACAGGAAATAAGGTGTGCGACCAAGCTAGAAGAGAGGAGAGTTATTTTAAGCCATCACTAATCTAACATAACCTTACAACTCCAAAAACTCGCTTTGTTTTCCAAATTATGTGGTCACACTAGATCAAGCATCTTTGATCCCTCAATAATAAATAGAGCATGCTTGTATCTTTCCATTATGTAACTGTGCTCATGACTATGTCAAACATTTTTTGACTTAGTTAATCGGCTTATGAGCCATAGAACAAGAGTGTGTTACCAAATTAGTTCTTTCTTGGTCCCTCATGCCAATTTACTTGATCTTGACAGCTTTCCTAGTTATTCTCTGAGAGATCGAATAAATCATGTCCATTGGAAACATGCTAAAGTAGCATCATCAAGCTTACACTACATGACAAGGTCTAGAGTCCCAAAGGATACAAGAAATAATAAGGGCTCATATAGTGACGAAGTAGGGACCCAGTCATTCACTCTCCTTCATAGGTTGTTACAAGGCACATTTAGTATGAGTACATGTTATGATGGGGCTCCCACTTAATTTGGGCATGTCATGCTTTTAACATCATACAAACCTTAGTCCAGTCGCTATTCAAGTGCCTGACCTATGCAACATTAGACAAACACTTCCAAAATGCCTTTTGGTAGTTTGTATGTTCGGCTACCCACAGGCTTTATGAAGTTGGACATACTTCATAATCGATCAAACATTATCTCGTCTTAGCTTTAAGCTAAGGTGACTTATAGTTATTTATATGTTTCTTAACCTTCCTCACTATTCCAAGTGTAAAGGCAATCATTTGCATGCCTCTCAACTATGTAAAACAATGATCTCTAAGTCTCATCTTGCTCGCTATCAAGCACCAGAGCAATTGTTTGTGTGAGTGGGCCAATCTAAGCCTTGTGGCATTCACATAAGTATAGTACCAACACATAAAGAGCATGCAAACATGGCTCATTAATCATAATATCTTCTCATAGTCATAAGTCTTTGTCAATATAATCCCTTAATGCAATGTGCCTTTAGAGAATAATTCTATTTAAAGGCATGAAAAGGGTTAAGTGATCACATCGCTTGTAGAAATATGGCCAAGAACAATGTATAATACTTTTCATCAGTGAAAAATATCTAGTATAAGTATGTTTTAGTACCCAAAAAAAATTATAAAGCATACGAAGTAGCTTCATTATCACAAAATAATGATAGCCCAATAGATATGCATCACAACATACATCATCTCTACAAGTAGCAGACTAGAAAGTCTCCAACAAACTTAGACCAATTCACTTAGGCATTTAGGATCCACTTGACTACATTACAATATTTATCTCAGGGATCATTTTAACATCAATTCACCATTACTAAACACAAGCCTAGTTGAATGTACACATAGTATAATTCAAAACTTTCTCTGGTGCTTACTTAAATAATACTTGTTAGCATTTCTTCTTTCTTCAAATTTAAGACATTTCTACTAAGAACATAATCATAACCATGAAGTGTTAATAGGATTCGCATGATGCATATATAGTTATTCTTAAAGAAAACTCCAGAGTATTGTTGAATGATCTTGATGTTTAGACACCAAGTGTGCATTTTTCTGTCCTATGTCTATCTCAAAAGGACAAACACTTTCAAGTCGCGATATTTTATGTCACTTATAGCCATCATATTATCGTCCATATATAGTGAGAGAATAAATCCCTTCACTTATCCTGACATACCATTAGTGACCTTATTCAATCATTGTTAAGCCTATTAGGAGATAACTCGATGTAATCAATTGCAATACTACTTGGACAACAACTTAAGCTACAAATGGAGCTTTCAAGCAATAATCTTACTTTTTTTACCCTACTTCTTGAATTTTTTGGATGATCCACATAAATCTCCTCGCCCATTTCTCATTTAGATATGTTCATTCAAATCATCTAAGATAAGCTTAGATGAAAGTAGCAACAATTGATAGCAATGGTGAAAAGAAAAACAATTTCACCACTTAGAGAGAATAGTTCACCCTTCTTTGAGTTGTACACATGTTAATCAACTCATTTTCTTAGTGCTTTGACCTTATGAAACCACATATTTCTAATGGTATTGCATTTAGAGACTGATCAACTAGCTCTTAGATTTTGTTATGTTCTTAGCTATCGAAATCACTTTCTCTTTTATGTGAGCTATCCACTTTAAATAATAAATGAAGTCACAAGTGTCATTTTAACTCATCAACATCCACAAACAATGATAATGAAGGATGCCCACTCAATCTCATGCAGACAATGGGAACACTTTATGTTTACCCTTATTTGTGAAATTTAAGAGTACTTAGTTTAAGTGAGGTATTCCCACTAACATTAGAGTTGCTCCCATTGTCACAGTGATTACTAGATGAGCTTTAAGAAACAACACCTTCGCTAGAAAATTGAGTGCTTCTTCAAGGATCTTGCAACTTATATAGTTCAAGATTCATTTAAATTTCACATATGATCTAGTAAATCCTCCTCAAAGGAAATCTTTTTATGTGACTTAATCTTTTTCATTTGATCTAATATGGTGTTCATCACCTTGTGAGAACATACCTTGTCAATTCCTTTATCCACGTACCAAAAATTTTAGCACACAAATATTTAACAGAATTAGGAGAATTCATTTTGAGACACATATTCTTATGATGTAGGTTACAACCACAAATTATATCTCCTCAAGTGAGATAAAATCAATTTGCGCCATAAATCTAGCTTAGCTAGAAGTATTTGACTCCTTAATTTTCACAAGCCTATTTAGCCGCAAAGTGTTTGAAGTCATGTATTAACTTGCACCACTATTTTCCTTTAAATATTTATCAAAACTATTTAGACATGATATTCTTACTTTATATTAGTACATTAAACCTCCATACTCATGCCCTAATTGATTCTTTATCCTTCCAAATTGCTTTGACAAACATAGTGCTTTTGATTGGTGAGAAAGGGGTTGTACTAACAAATAGCGCAACAAGTAAGAGAAATAGAGTGTACTATTTAGTGTCACTCATTCATAAGTCTGCACTCAATTTTAGTGGACTAACTTTAGAGGATAAGTGACCCTCTTTCATTCCACTCAAAAGTTTTTGAAAGTGGAGATTGACCTTAGCAAGTAAGCCCATCGTCCTCTAGCTATTATGGTGATTCTCCTAACTAACATGCCAAAAAATAGATGAAGAACTACTAAAAATACTGGTTTGAGTTAATTCATGAGAAAAAAAGGTCTCTTAAATGAAAGATGGACAAACTACACTCAATTAATGTCTCACAAGTGCTTTAGTTCAAAATAGACCATATCAAATAATTAGTGCCTTTTGCACATCTCTAATGGATAGCTCACACCTATTTTTGAGCTTAGATAAACTAGCTCATGTCCATTGCTAAGCCGAGGTATCACATTGCAATTCATAATACCTCTTCTTTTTGTGCCATTCTAGACATATGGCTGTTTGAGCATAGTCTATGTCCTTGCTCAATTTCCAACCATATGCCAATATCTTCTATCCAACAAAGAGAGAATTGAAAACACTAGCAAATGAAGAAATAAGAGAGCTTTGAGAGTCAAACTTCATCTCAGTACTATTATGAGTGAAGTAAACCATCTCAAAAGTTTCCAACATTTAACAATTGTTGATTTTTAGTTGCTTCTACTATTGTGGTGACACATCACTTTGTTGGATCAATTTATGGTTCTAGTTTTGCTATTTTCTTTTCTTCTAGCTCATCCTTGATTGTGCCAACATCAACTTAATGGTTAGTATAAGCGGCAAATGCAATTATTTGAGTATCCATAATCAGCATCAGTTTGGCATTTTTAACAAAAACATGATTAATAGCATAAACAAAACTTATCCATGAATTAGCTCAAATAGTGATTGAAGATAATTGAATATTTTCTTATAAGTGAACTCATACTGCAAGCAGAGCTCAAACCTCTAGTTAAATTTTCTTGTTTGCAACTTAAACAATTTTAGAGCGCAAACTTAAATTTTGATCCATTCATTGACAGTCAGCATCTAAATTGACTTGAAATTAAAATTGGTGAGGCAATCTATGACTAACAAAATTAATTGTGCAAATAGGTACAGCCTAATATTTTACCCTAGATTCAAGTAAATTAATTATTACTCCTTTATATCCAGTGAAATCAAAAATTTCACAACTCAGGCTAGAAACCATCTCCTCCTGAGTTAAAAGGAATAATAAAAATTCACTGATTTGAAATAAAATAACAATTGTCCAAATAACTATGCATGCCATTATTTAAATATGAAAATAATAATAATAACAACCGGGCTACATTGGCATTTGGTGCCTCATGTTGACATCATTTGGCATCATGGTAACTGACAAAAATATCCCCTTAAAAAGAATTGATTGAATACAGATTGAAAATAAATTGGTCTAATAAATGCATGCCTCAAAATATTAAAAAATATTACATTGATCCAAGGCCTACTACATCAATCTAATCGTAATAAAATTGGGGTACCATCATTGCCACAATCTATCTCCCATAAATAAATAATCCATGAATAAGTAATCACCATATTTAAAAAAAAACCCAATTTACATGAGCACCCAAATGTCAATGTCTATGCATGCATAAGATAATACATCACATTTATACAATTTCAATTTCTTTATATGAATAATTATGATATTACAATAGAGCATTGGATTCATAAATATATTGTAGAGCAATTCATCTAATGATCAATCACATTGGAAGATAGAGCATATATATACGTGCATAAACATAATTTTGACCTTTATACATTTGCAAGCAACCTTTATGCACAAATATCCCAAAAAATATTTCGATTATATATCTTATCTTATGCTCGTGCTAGGTGCATAATTTATTCTTTTGAAAAATTTGTCCCATTCTACAATATGATATAAACATTATAATTATCATCACAAAATAGATTCTATTTTAGCCAAAAGAATTTTCGTTGGGAATTCAATTTTCAAGCTAAAAATTCAAAAAATCATATCTAACTTGTTTCAAATCTATTTTTGATGAGTGGCATACCGTTTTGAACCTCTTTCAATGCTCTACAAGATAATCTAGAAAAATTACAAAAAAAGTAGGAATCTAGGTTTGGAATTTTTAATTTAATAAAATGAATCTCAATTTAATTAAATTCTATTTTTCTTGCAAACTACATATTTATTTATCACCAAAATTTAACCACATGATAGACATGCCAAGATTTACATATGATAAAACATTCATGTCTAAATTTCATGCTTTCAAAAAATTATAAATTTTAAGCATAAAATAGTTTTATGGAATTTGATCAAATCAATAGACAAGAACGAGCCCTACTAGCTCTAATGCCACTGTTTCAAATAATTACACACAAAAAATTATTTGATCTAGATAAATAAAATGGATGGTTATGTCAGCTATTAATCATTGGAAGTTTCACAAACACCATTATTGATCGAAGCTTGCCACAAGCCCCTGACTATTTATATATATAGACTCCAAATTTCTTGATTCAATTATCTTCCAAGTATAGACTCCAAGTTCTTTAATCTTGAGTGGCTTTCTCAATCTCTACTCGCCTTGTGGGATTGCTACCAAAGCTTTGACAAACTTACACACCTTAAATCCTAGGAGACAATTTGGTAATACTCTAAGAAAAATTGAGAGAGAAGAACTATGAGTATAGAGAGAGTGTATGGAAAGAGTAAATACTCAAGTTGTGTGGAAAAATCACAGGAAGAAAACCTATTATAGGCGAGTCTTCCAAGAGTTCAATCCAACTGAGTATAAAAAAAGAAAGATATAGATAATGTCTATTGTACACAAGGAAAAATTATCCTCCTAAATTTGGATAAATGTTATCTAACCACATCTCTCCAAAAGGAAGAGTTCTAATCCACTAAAAACTAGAACTTCTTTTAAATGTAGATAAGATCCACTCAGATATTGATGTCTATTGGGTTAATAGTCTAAGACTCAACCCAATTTGTAACATCCTAGATACAGCGCTAGCCATTTGATTTCCCATCAACTTCACCAACCATTCACCAATCATTTCTATTGTAATACATTAACCAGCTTTTGTACTTTCAATATATTTCAAACTTATATGGTCAATTGTATTACAAATAGATTTCGAGTAGGTATTAGCTCCATTTGCTCATCCCTATCACAATCACCATCAACTCTTTCTTAAGCACAAATAAGGCTTGTTTTCATGCACACAAAATTTAATTCAAATAGATGATGGGCCAGTGTTCTTGCATTAACACAACACCTATGCTTGTTTTACATGCATCTATCTCCAATTAGTAATAGTTTAGAAAAGTCCAGCAATGTGACTATTGGGGCTTGTGTCATTATTGTCTTAAGGCCATTAAACAATTGAAAAAATTATAATTTTGGTCCTTTAACTAGACCACTTTCAATTGTGGTTCATCATCTTTTTAGGGTGTGCAAAATTTACCTTCCAGCCAGTAATCTTTTGTATACTGAGTCCAATTTTTTTCAAATTTACTCCTTTGGGCTTTGAAATTTGAAATCAAACGCGAACCATGCTAATTCATCTTCAATTAAGCTCACTAATGCCACATTGAATTAAAAAATCCACGTAATCAACACATTGGTGGTCCACGTGGATAAGCATAGGAGATAAAATAAATAGAAATGATAAAATAAATAAAGAGAGAAAAGAAAAGAAAAAAGAAAAAACATAAAATAAACTATAAAAGGAAATATCTGATAAGCCTTAAATAGAAATGAGTGAGGAGAGAGAAAATATAAAATTCAATCCCATAAAATAAAGGACGTAGAGAGAAAAGAAAGCCTAATTTCACGAGAGAGGAAACTTTACAAAAATATGAAATCTCACTTGCGTAATCTAAGTATTTTGTGAAAAAGTAGCGAGTAAAAGAAGATGGTACAAATATGCTCATCTGGGAATGCCCATTTGTCACCACCTTCCTATGGTAAGTGTTTAAACATTATTTGTTTAGTAGCTTTGCTACTTTTTTTTTTATCAAAAGATTCTTGTTGTTTTTTGGCATTTTGTGCTTAAGAATTTCTTTAAGAATTTGAACCCAAAGTTTGAGTTGAATGAGAGTTAACAAATTTGGTCTCATAAGTTCTATCTTTGTTCTTCTAAAATTGAAAGAAATTTGGGTCATAACTTTTATTTTTAAACTTTTCATGGTTTTGAAAGCTCTCTCAATGGTTGTTGAGGTTTTTATTCTACTTTGATTTTGTGAAACCCTAGATTTGTCCTACTCTTAACTTTGTACATGGTGGTTCCCTGAGTGCCTTTTTTATTTTTATTTTTTTATATTTTTTCTATGCATGTTGAGTACTTTACATTCATGTTTTTTAATTATTCTAACTCATTTCCCCCCTATTTTTTATGTTGTTGTTTTGCACGATTGATTTTTAGCTTCAGACTCTAGTTATATAATAGTCTCGTTGCATTATTGAGATAAGTGTGCTTCATTCCCTGAATGTCATGACATTGGTGGGAATATTGCAAAATTTGGTTATTTTATATTGATATGTTGAATATGAGAAATTTGAGTTGTTTATGTGATAATGTAGGGCTAGGTAAGCCTAGGAAATTTTACTATCAACTATTAAACAAATAGAATATAGTTATTGATGAAAAAGACCTTGAATCCCTCTATAAAGCTTTTATTGAAGATAAATAAATGAAAATTTATGTTGAGATAGAAGTTATTGAACAAGAAACACTACTTAATTGTAAAACTAAGTCTTTTAGTTTCAAATTAAAATACAAGATGACCATTCCATTGAAAGCAATCTTAGTTATTTTGGGTGTAAGAGTGGAGATGAGAATGAAGGAGATGATGACTTTTTCTTTGATTCCATTGTTGATGCTAAAGTCGAGTGGGTTGGTGTTGATGATGAGGGCAAGGGACAGAGAGATATGGGTGGTAATGGGAAGGAAAAAGGAAATTAAAATTAAGAGTAGTATTGAGGAAGAGATAGTATGGGACAGTGATGTCCTTGTGGACAGTGAGGTTGGGTTTGATGGTGAGGGGAATGTGGATTATGCATCAGTGCAAAAATAAACAAAAATTTGGTCCTAAGTTTGCAATAAGCATGAAATTTAAAAGCAAAAATGAGTTTAGGTAGGTTGTTCACGCTAAAGCCACTTAGTTTATAAGAAACATAAAAATCAAGAAAAATGATAAAGTAAGAATCTATGCTAAGTGTGAGGAAAATGGATATTTGTGGAAAATGCATGCATATAAAAAAGGGTGAAAGTACTATTTAACTTTAAACTTATATCTCTACTCATTTTTGCTAGCCAACATTTGATGTGGGAAATGTTTCATTATCTTACCTTGTTGGAGATTTGTAAATAAATTGAAAACTAATCCTAAAAGAAAAATAAAGGATTTAGGCAAGAATTAGTAGAGGATATGAGGGTGAGTGTGTCTTGGCACAAGCTCACAGGGCCAAGCAAAGCACACTTCAAATGGTTAAAGGGGACCTTAAGGTTTAGCATGCTAAGCTCCGAGACTATGTTGTTGAGTTGAGGAGTACCAATATAGGGTCTACTATTATTCTTGGAATGGATGACAAAAATGAAAAGAATAGCTTCACACATTTTTATGTTGTTTTGTGGCTTGAAAGGTTGAATTTCTAGCTAGGTTCTGGCTTATATTGGGGATAGTTGGTGGCCATTTGTTTGATCCCATAAAGATGCGCTCCTAATAGCTGTTGGGATTGATCCCAACAACAAGCCCTATCCTATTGCTTCTCCAGTGGTTAATAGAGAAGCTTTGGGGACATATGCAGTTGGTTTTTAACTTTATTGAAACTAGATTTGCAAATGATTATTCCATATGATTAGCTTTCATCTCTAATAAACAAAAGGACTAATGCATGCCGCAGAGGATGTTTTTCTAGCAATTGAACACAAATTTTGTGTTAGACACATGTGGAAAAACTTTTGCAGGCTAGTTTCAAGGGTTTGGGGATATAAATATCTACTGTTTAAATCATCTAAGTAGTACCATTGTTGGTTAATTTAAACAAGTCACGAAGGTGATGGTTGAACTTGATCAAAATTGCATTTGAGTGGTTCAATGACAAGTCCCTATCTAGTAGAGCAAATCTCATTTTTCTATAATTCCTAATTATGATTTGATCTTGAACAATTTTTGTGAATCATTTAATTATGCAATACTTTTGTGCTAGAGAGAGGTTTATCTTAAACGTGCTAGAGTTGATCAAAGAGCATTTGGTGGGAAGATTTTAGAATAATAGGGACAAAGTAAAGGGATGGAAAGAGGTGATATGTCCTATTATTATGGACATTTTGAAGAAAAATGTTGAGAACTTAGGTAATAGTATCCCAAAAAAGTCAGATGACACACACTATTAAATAACACACACACACACACACACACATATATATATATATGGCAATTAATATTATGTTGATTTGGGGTTGAGGAGTTGTAGCTGTAGAAGATGGGAGTTAATTGGAATTCCTTGCATTAATGCATGTTGTGGTACATGCAATGTCAATAAGATCTAGTTGACTATGTTGCTTTTTGCTACTTTATTGAGAGCTATCACAATCACCAAGGTGCAATAATGGGGATAAATTGACAAGAGTTGTGGGGTGAGACAATTTACATTCATCATCTCATCCCAAACTTTACCAAGGTTAGAGGAAGACCAAACAAAGCAAGAAGAAGAGGTGTTGAAAAGCCTATGTTCAAGGCAAAAAGAAAAGGGCAAGGAGAACATCTGTTGCAGATTAACTAGTGAAAATGAAGAGGAGGTCAAGCATAGCTAAGTGCATCAAATGTAAGCAAGTAGGGATAATTCTAGGAGATGCCCAATAAAAGAAAAATGAAGTTGAAATTGAGCTATAGGAACGTGACATCATTAACCTTACATCGGATTCTCAAGATTTGGAAGAGGTGTTTGGTACAAAAGCATCTCAAACTAGGACCAAATTGAGGGTATAAAGTACTCATTGATTTTATATACATCTGTTTGTATTTATTCATAACAATATTGACTTAATCTTGATTGTACTATATTAACAGGTGAGAAAAAAAGAAAGAATGCATCTAAGGTTGCACCACCTTAGAGATGGAGAACAAGAGCTCACGAAGGTCCATCAGTTTTTAGTCTTGGTTTCTTATTCAATTTGTGGTTTTACTTTGTATGTACTGAAATGGTTTGTCTAGTCAACTATCAATGTATATGTCAATAAATTGAGTGAAAGTATTGCTGTAGCTATAAGGCAACTTCTAAGATCATCAATATCTAGGGTGAATATATATATTTATTGTTTCTACACACATTTGTAGATTTGTTTCATACATTAATTGATTATTTTTTTATTTGGAATATAAGTGAGTGGTAAAGTGACAGAAGAAGTAGGGAGATCTCTAAGAAAAAAAGATGTAACAACGCATGAAGCAAGCAAGAAGATACCTGGACCAATAATGTATCAATGGCTTCAAATGTCTCAAAGTGCGACCAATGTGGGTACAAGTTTGGAGAAGAAGAGGCTTGCGTAGCTGAGCTATATAATTGAAGCCGTATTTACATTAAAGGGAAAGAAGAATACCAAAGAAAGGAAAACAAACTAATTTGGAGATTGGGAGAGAATGTCATGTGTAACCAATGACAATATTTTGTAAACAAATTTTGTGAAGTTTGTAATTGAGATACTTTGAACTCAGAATAGTTTGTGAAGAATTTAGTTGTTTGTCAATTTGTAACTGGTGTTTAGATGATGGTGGTCAAGTTATAGAACAATTGTACATGATGGTCTGTTAGTTTTAGGTATTCGGTGGACAATGGAGAATCTATTTTGTACATTGATTGTTTATTTTATCTATAAGTGTTGTATATTTTGTGCATTAGTTGTCTATTTTGTACTAAAACCAAGAACATATGTGATTATATACTAAAAATTCTTTCAAAGGACAAGAATCCTATTTTTTAGTTGATAAAGAAGCTTTGATTTTAAGATTAGTAACTTATCTATGATCAAAATTCCTTGATAGAAAAATGTTATAAAAACTTCAGCACTTGCAATACATACATGCACATGCCAACCAACTCACAGATTCTTGTGTCTCTTCTCATCATTTGTGGATTTCTTTTATGATTTGAAGAGAATCTAAGGGTTGAGGGAGATGATAATAGAAGAATTTCATCCATTGAGCATGAATTCAACATTGATGAGCCAAAAAAAAAAAGGCACAAAAAAGAACAAAAAAAAAAATGCCCAGATTGGGAGTGAGGCTCACATTGTGGCGCAAGAAAGTTGCAGCCTAATGCAGAAAATTAGAACTTGCCCAAATTGGGCAGTGGCTCTTGTGTTAGACCACAACTTTCTTGCACCCCAGCATAGGTCACATCTTATTAATTGCTTAGATTATTGTGCCTCAGCATAAGGTGCAATTTGTCCAGTACAACCTAGATTGGGTAGTAGCGTTCACGTTAGGGCGTAACTTTCTTGTGCTCCAATGCAAGGCATCTTGCTGACGGGCACCAGATTGCCTGCATAGTGCCTTAATGCCCAGCGTGCGTGTCTCATTCATCTATGCGCTCACACTAGCCCGTCTTGTGGGTATGCATGCCTGCATATGGTGTATGCATTGGGGTGCCCTAGTGTGCCTACTTCTACCAGTGTCCATTTTTGCACTGTTTCTTCTCTTTTTTTTTTTTTTTTGCCATTTTCTTGTTTCTTTGCTATTGAAGGAACAACCAACAATAAATTAGAGATTAAGAGACATAAGGTAATTAAAAGAGTTCTATGAACCATGAGAAATTAGGGAAATAAAATGAGACAAAATCATATTTCATTACCTTCAAATAAATATAATAGTTATATGAAGACAAAGCCTAAAAACTAAAAAATTACATAAAAGACAATACCATTCCAAATATTAGCATAAAGACAATGCCTTAAAATTAACTAAAAAGGAATAGAAGAAACCCTAGAAAATATATTATAATACAAAAAGTTGACGTCTTCAAAATCTTCCTTCAAAGACACTTCTTCAACCTTTTGTTCTCAACCTCTTGTGCATTTATTCTATGAAGAAGACCTAAAAATGATACTTTTGTTCCTTACACATATGGGTAGATCTTCCCATTCAAAGTAACCAACCATTTCTCTAAAATTAATTAAAAAATCAAGAAAGAAGAAGTCCCAACTAAACACAATGAAAACAAAAAAAGATTATGACTTACATTATGTCTTGAGATGATAGAAACCTTCTTCTTGAATTTTGCTTTATCCAAGAAGTTTGCAGTCATCATCCTCTCCACAAAAACAATTCAAAAGCATCGTTGAACATGTTGCGTTGCTTGAAGGTGGGAATTGCAGTGTTAGTATGAAGGAATTAACAAAGACAAAGAGGAAGATGAAGTAGAAGTAGAAAAAGAAAAAGAAGAAGAAGATGATGATGAATAAAGAGAGAAAACACGAAGAAAAAATGAGGAAGAGAGAGCAAGCTATTTGGAAAGAAAAAATGAGGAGAAGAGAGATAGAAATCAATTTTATTAAGCTAAATTGAGCCATCTACTTGTTTTCCAATTTAAATATTATGTGGCTTTTTTCTAATCTAATATGACATTAGTTGAGCCCAATTGAAGATTAATTAGCACGGCTTGAGCTTGATTCAAATTTTGGAGCCTAAAGGACTAAATCTGTAAAAGAATTGGACTCAATATGCTAAAGATTACAGGCTAAAGAACTATTTTTGTACACCTCAAAAGATAATGGTCTAAAATCGAAAGTCATGAAAGCTAAAAGGGCCAAAATTATGATTTTTCCCTTAAAAGCTTTCTCCGACTCTGAGTTCCAGATAAATGCATTGTTTTTTAATAGAATCTTTCTGGTGGCCTTACGATAACTCCATAATTTTTTATGAACCTCCAGTAATATCTGGTCAAGTGCAAGAATCATTTCAAGTCTTTGATGTTCTTACCAGTATTTTGAAAATCATACCAAACCGGTTGGTCGAATCAGTTGAATAGGTGACCGAAGGTCAATTTGATTTGGTTGAAGCTTAAAATCGAAGACCTATTGAACTAGTCAAAATTGCCCAAAATTGGTCAAAAATCAGTTAAATTGGTGGTGGTTCAATTGGTTTGCCCACTAGTTCACTTATTTTTCTATCTTTTTGAAAATTTAAAAATTAAATTTTTTTTAAAAATTGAACATGATGACTAAAGATTTTGGACATGTAGCTTTTTGAAACATAAATTTATTTTCTTAAAATTTAATAAAGTAGTAGTATTTGTGGGTGCTCATGTCTAATTTGTTATTTTATTTTGTTTAATCTCTCTTAAAACATGTTGAATATTTAGTGTGAAAAAATTTATTTTTACTTGGATTTGAAGCATAAAGTGCACGATCACTTAAATTAATATTAAACATTCTTTTAACTAAATTATCCATTCATAGCAAGTTAATTGTGAAATAGTATTTTTTTTAAAAGATCAACGTAAGAATGAGTAAGAATAAAATTTTTATCAAATAATATTTTTCCTATATTCTTGAAATTTTTTATTTTTTTATTAATATTAAAATATTATATATATTTATAAAATTAAATATAATTATGATGCCACCTCAATCAAACCAGCGGTTTAACCAGTCAAACCAATAATTAGGAATGTCATCAATTCTTTGTTAGGTTCGATTTCGAAAACATTGGTTCTCAGGTACTTGACCTTCCAGCATGCATGCAACTTTATTTGGGTTTGTGTTTATGCGTTGCCTGGAGATTACGTGCCCCAGATAGACTATTCATCTACTGTGAAGGCACACTTACTCCTCTTGGCATAAAATTATTGTTGCTTCAAGATGCTCAATACTAATCTTAAGTGGATTAGAATTGAATTAAAACCTGAGCTGTAAATAAGAATATCTTAAAAAAATAATGCAAATTTCTAAATATAAGTAATGAATATATTATTCATAGTGTTTTGGAAAATTTCCTGCACGTTGGTTAGCCTGAAGGGCATCAGATGAAACTCGAAATGTCTATGATTCGTCAAAAGGCAACCTTATGTTTGAGTCTGAACTAGAAGTACAACTGCCTTAAATCATTTTTGAGAAGAAAGTTCCATGTAATTTTGCTAATAGATCTTCAATCACCGGCACTTGCATCGGAGATTTATTCTTGATATTGTGCTTCATTCAACTTCTGGTACTCCCTAGGAAAGCAACATGAAGTATCTTTCTTCTTCACTTATAGTATATCCCTCAAGTTGTAAGAATTTGAGTTTTGTTCATATTGTTATGCACTTCATGAATTGAGAACCTTATTGTCATATTCATTGAGACTGTGTATATTGCAAGGTGACCATGGGCATAATATCATTCAATCACCAAATTCAGGGACGGGGCTAGAATGTTTGTTTATAGGGGGCAAAATTTTGAATTATAAAAAATATGATAATTTTTTTTGTTACACAAATATACAAAGAAGTATAATGGGGGGCAAAAGACATATTTTCAATAAGAGAAGGGGCAAATTTATAATTTTGAAGATGGCAAAGGTGAAATAATTTTAAAAATTTTAATATAAAAAATGAAGTTTTAATATTTTGAGGGAGGAAAAAGTGTAATAGTTTAAAATTGTTAATATAGTTTTAATATTTTAAGGGGGATAAAAGTATAATATTTTAAATTTTTTAATGTAAAAAATGAAATTTTAATATTTTGAGGGGAGACGGCTGTCCTTGTCAGCAGCCCCCGCCTCCCAATCAAATCTAGTTCTGAGCCCAACTTCCTAAGGCTATTGTCAAGAGTGATAGAGCAAAGCAAAAATAATGTCCCCACAACGCACATTCTAATATTCCATTCCATAATCATCATGTACAAATTTAAAAAGTTCCATTTTTCAAAATAACGTGTTTCAATACTTAATTCAGATAAAACTATAAAAAAATTCATATTTGAGCATATATCCAATAGTAAGTTTGTCATGATCAGAACAAAATGAAGCATTTGATCAATTGTCAAATTCAAAGCATAGAAAAGACATGCAGGACACAACAATGTCACATATATATATATATATATATATATATTCTCTCCTACCGAGTTCGCAGATCGATTATAAACCTCACTTGTCCAATATGTGGGATAGGTGCTTTCTCCACTGAGTTTGATACCTTGTTTCCTCATCACTTGATTAATTCAAAACCAAATAATATCACATTAAGCATAAGTTCGATGAAATATTCAAGTAACGACATTGGGATCTCTCAAAAGTCTAATATTTCATTGAGCATAATTGCAATAATCCATGCATACCACTTTATCATAATTGCTTAATTATTCCAAGTTAACATACCCAAATCACATAGATTAACTGCTGTTATAAGATTATAGGTAATTTATTTTTTGGGGCAACTACGCTAAATTCTTCAATGTTAACATACTTACAGATTTAACTCTACTAAATTTATTGGTCATTTATTATTTGGGTAACTACCCTAAATTCTGTAGTATTGACATACTTATATTAATGATTCCCACTAAAGGCGCATTTTATGATTAATTCGTTCACAGATAAATTTTATTCTTAAATCCAATCTCAGGATATATCTTACTAAATATCAGTATCTAAATATTGGTTAATTTATTTTAATTTTTTGTTAGGGATGACGTGAAATTTCACATAATAATTTTCTAAATTATTTGGTTGTCACATCTAATTCTAAAAAATTTCTTTAACTAGGGGATTAATCATGGGTTGTTCAGTCATTTTTCAACTGCCTATTCTTGGTGCGCAAATGCAAAATCCGATAGAAATAAGGGTGAATTATTTTCCATAAACCTACTTCAAAATCATAAATTGACCCAACCACTTTTAACTACCTTTCAATTGTGCAAAAAAGGATGTAGTTGCCTTAAATTGACCCCACCCCGCCTTCTTCAATTCAAGCCCCAAATATTTGAATCTTCCCAGGCAACCTCTAAAATTTAAATTCTTCCAAGTTAATTGCTTGTTTTATTTATACTCAATCCCTCAAATTTTAATAATTCTACGTGAACCATAATCAATTCACTACAAAAAAGTATTATTATTGACAAAAAAATAAGTGGCAACATGAAAAATGTCATCAAACACTTATGTTAACCGACAATATTTTGTGTTTTGCCGTTACATCAAAATATAGTTTTCATGTGAATAAAGTGACAAGAAATTTTTATTTATCTTGTCACTAATAAATTTTTCTATAATAATCATCACCATTTTTCTATATAAAATTTTCTTAACATCAATTAACTTCTTTATAGAGAAAGTGGCAGCAAAAAAAATTATTTTTTTAATCACTAATTAACTTTTCTTTAGTGACAACTTGGTAAAGTAAAACTTTTCTTATTGCCAAAAACTTCTCTTCTGTGACAACTTTAAAAAGTAAAATTTTCTTGTCACTTTAACTCCTTTGCCTTTTAGTGACAACTAGAATCTCATCACTGATTAATTTCTCCAACTTGAAATAGTAAATTTTCTTGTCACTAATATCATCTTTTGTGACATGCATGATATCGGCACTCACTCTCTCTCTCTCTCTCTCTCTCTCTCTCTCTCTCTCTCTCTCTCTCTCTCTCTATTTTCGCCTTTAGAACATTAAGTTCACCTTAATTTGAGAAATTAGATAATTTTAATCCTAACTAAAAAAACAATATGCAAAAAGCTTTCTCTTTCAGCATTCCTTACCTTTTTTTTTCTTTCAACATTTTCTCCTCACTCCCTAACAGTCTCCAAATCGAGAAAACCATCACTCGAGTTTTTCTAATTTGATTTCTTCTCAAAATAACGATTCTTCTTCTTTGCTGCGACACAAGCAATGGGGTGATTTGGAGGATTCATACCTAGGGTTTTAAATTCTTCTGCATTCATTCAAGGTTTGGTAAATTCATCAATTATTTGGTTATGATCTTTTAAATTTGTTTCTGAATTTCATCTTATTTTAGTGTTAATTATTTATGATTTGCAGGCCTTAAAAGTTGTAGATCTTTTCCATTTCGAAACTCAGATTTCCAGGTAAATTTCTAACGAGTGCTGTTAGGTTTTTTCTATTTTTATTTATTATTTTGATGAATTTGCATACTGGAATGTATTGGGAGCAGGCATTTCACTCTCCGGTTGCGAATCCTGTCTCTTTGGTGACTAATAAAAGCATGTGAATCCTATTGTTCCTAGTCTCCTAATCTTTCTGTCTTTTAGTTCACTTAAAAGCAAAAATTTATTCCATGTTTTGATGAATGAAAATAGATGAACATCCTAGCCCACAATTATAAATTTTGGATAATTTTTATAGTAAGTAGGCGATTTATATGGTTTACGGGGTTTATTGCTCTACTAGTGGGAGTCAATGTTTGATAAATTGCATCGGTGACTGAATCGGTGGCCTTGTTGGTTACTAGTTCGATCGATTCAACCGGTTTAACTATTGGTTCAACTGGTGCGACGTTATAATTATTTTTAATATTATATAAATATATAAAAAAATGTCCAAAATAGCAATATATGTAAGGGAAAGAATAAAAATTGCCTAATATTTATTAAACTTTCTACAAACACTATTTCACAATAATATCCATACATTAATTTAAAATATCAAATCATGAAGTAAGTCTTACCAAAAATATTTTTATAGAATTTATTACAACTTACACGAACAATAAATATTACCAACTCAAATAACATAACAGTTTCAAAACATAAATTAAGACCAATATTACAATGGACAACAAAGTCAAGATACACAAATCTTCAATTACCTTGAAGCTTAGTTTTTGAATTTGGGTTTGAAATTTGATATTTGGGGAGAATTTAAATGAGAAAATGAAAGAAGAAAAAATGTAAAGAAGTTTGACCTCTGCAATTTTTATTTTTTATTTAAAAAAATTATTAACCAATTTAAAATAAAAACAAGTTCACCAGTTCAATTAACTTTTTATTGATTTGCACCAGTTTGAGCTGATTTTTTCATCAACTGATTTTAATCATCAAACTAGACCGAACTTTTGATGGTTCTCGGTTGGACCGGTTGAACCGGCCGATCCTATCTGATTTCTCAATTCATGGACATGTCTCTGTTTATGGAGCTTTGTAATCTTTGATTATCTAAAACTTCTTGATTATAAGTTCATACTAGTTGTATAAATTTATGAACTTGGAAAATGGGTTCAAGAAAAGCAATGAAGTTAGCAGAGTCATGTGAAACTAGTTAAGTTTGACAATTACCATTGTTGAAACCTTATTGATATTAATAAAATTTCCATTATATAATTTACCAAAACCACCATATGTATTTTCAGTTCCCCAATCAGCAAAGTTGCGTCCATATAATATTAAGCTCACAAGACAACTCATTTGTAGGCTCAAACGTGTGTATGTGGTGTTGGATTATTTTTCAATTTTGAATAATTTTGAAGAAAATAGCATATGTAGGAAATCGATTATTAATTTTAATATGATTGATTATGATCTATGACAACTAAAAAAATGATATGTTGTCTCCGAGCCAATTTAAGAGGCATCGCCACTAAGTTCTCTTTTTTTGACAAGAAGTAAGGTGCCAGATTTTTCCTTTTTCAAAAATTTTAACTTTTTTTCGAACAATCTTATTTCTAAATGAAAAAGTTAGTAGTTATATATCTCTTACTTTAAAGATATCTTTTACTTCTAGATTATATATTCCAATTGATAAATTTATTCCTGAAAATATGATAGAGTGATTTTAAAATCAGTTAACCAGAAAGCATGAATGAAAGCCTTTCTTTCTTGCCCTTTTCACTATCCTCTTGTGATCTATTGTTGATTCTTGAAAATTAATCAATTTTTTCTGTAGTAATTCTGATAGCAAAAATACTAATTCTCTATATCTGTAGTTGTATAAAATACTAGTTTTTTGTAGACTCTTTAAGGAGGATCCTTAACAACTGGGTAACCGAGTTTATGTTATGAAGCTATGTATTCTTATTCATTTTTCCTTTCTTTGCTCTTTGCTTATGTGCTTTTCTATTATGTTATCTAAAAGTAATCTTTTAAGTTTATGTGATTCATTTTTTGAACTCATTTGGCACCCTCATTAGTTTCACGAAAGTGAAAATATATTTAGATGGAACTTATTTTTCCACGAAAACATGCTACTTTTGATTTCATGTCTATCTTCTGTCATATATGTATAATTGGGCAAGTATCATAAAATCACTTTCCTTTACTTGCATAAAAATATAAGATTTTTAATGATATTTGTTTTATGAATTTAGATTTGTTTGCTCATGGATAAGAGTTGGATGCAATTGAATAAATCAAGTACTTCTTTTAGTGAAGAAATAGAGTAATTTCTTCAATTTGCATACTTGAATAAAGAACTGTACGAGAAAATTCATTGTCCTTGTTATGTATGCAACAACTATTGCAATCAAACTCAAGAAGTTGTTAGACATCACTTATCTATAAATGGGATAAACCGAAATTATAATAAGTGGGTGTATCATGGAGAAACTTATGAGGATGATTCTCATGAAGAGGAAAATGTTGAGAATAATGTTGACACAAACAATACGAATGATGATTGCAGTGTTGATGATATATGAGACAGTGCTTTTCTCTTTGTTTAGTGGGGCATAGTATGTATTTACTATTAGGAAATCTAAATTTGGTGCATTTTCACTTTTCAAAGAGTCATATACTTTGCTAGGAAGAAAATCTTGAACTTCCAGAATACCAAATATATGAATTAGGTGTACAATACTAAATATTCAATATTTCATCTTACATTTACATAGAGAAGGAATAGCATAAATTGGAAACACATGCATCGTTGACTGACATTTTGAAGGATTTGTCTTCTCTATTTACGCTTGTGCAGTGTTGAATGTAATGTGAATGCTTAATGGAATGTGTAGAATTTATTTTGTAGGAAGATAAGCACCATAGCTAAATTAGATATGGTAGTTGCAGTTTCTTGGTTGATATCTCTTTTCTTCTTTGTTGTCTAGGATACTTAGTTGAATGAACACAAATGAAAAGTAGGATGGTTCAGTTTCATTGTAGATGTCGGTACCCATTCATAAAAGATAATTAGATGGACATATAGGGACATATATTTTGGGTATGTTCTACTTTAGTTTGGTGGCAATGGAGCAAAAATATTCAAGGTTATCATCTTATTTATTCTAAAATTTACTTTGATCATTTTTAGATAGAAGACGGGAAAGAGCTCACAAGCATCTATGATAAAAATGTTCTAAGATACTATGAAAATTCTTCGAATGATATATATATCAAACATGACCGAAATCAATTCATGTATTTTTTGATATATTTCATAAAGAAATTTAAATATAGTATTAGGGATTGTGAATGTAATACTAAATTCCTTTTATAAATTGGTGTTATGATATTCTAGTTTTTTCAGTGATATTGTTTTACAATTAGCTAATTGATAAATATGCAGGACACATATATGAGATTGATATGAATGTAGGATATTATGACATTGATAAGAATGTAGGATATGTGTGGGATTGATTAAAAATATATGATATTATAGAATTGATAAAAATATAGGAATCAGAAGGGAAAGGGATGGATAATAATGCTAGTTAAAGCTTGGGAAAGAATTGAGGTACAACAAAGAAGAAAAAAGTGGCAACATGAATTCTTATCACCAAATATAGTACTTTATGTGACAACTTATTTCTTGTTATGAAACATAATATGTTTTGTGACAAGAATGTTATATTTTTGTGATGAATTGTGTTGTGACTAATTACATGTGAGTTAGTGACAACTTGAGTGTTGTCATTAAACTTAAGAACTTAATGTGACAAAACTTTTTTGTTGTCACCATAGAAATTTAGTGACATCAATAGAGTGATAATATTATGACCAGAATTTATTGTCACTAAATTTAATTAGTGATAAGATTTTAATATTTTGCGACAACAAACGTTGTCACTAAAAAATTTATTTGTTGTAGTGATTCAATAAGAATTTAACTAAGACCTAAATTCTTTAGCATATACATTTTGTCATTGAAATAAATGTTTTAATTCTTAATCTCAATTTAATTAAGAGTCTATAACATCTTTGAAACATCACACCTTGTACTACTTCTCGAATTAGAATATCGGTGCTTCATATCAACAATATTCAAAAGGAGAAATAAGGAAAAAAGAATCATCAAGACAAAATATCACTAGAGTGACAAAGTTCAATTACTTAAATATATCACGAATGTATCTTTCTTCACTATAGTAAAATAGAAATGAGAGGTCCCTTCATTCATAGGTCCCTTCATTCATTTACATGCACAAGACTAATAGAATCAACCCCCACTGCCAACCATAACTAAAACCATAAAAAAGAAAATTAAGTATAAAACACAAAGTAAGGTAAAAACACTAATTGAATTAACACTTGCATAACCTAATTGTAACGCTAAGAAAGAAACAACCGTTAATGTTGTTCTAAAAGTAATCATTTTCACAACAATCTAATCCTCATTTGTAGAAGGATTTGAGGAACCACCAACCTTCTTGGGAAGCAGACATTGTGGATGTTGGGCATCATTCCAACATTAGCAATTGTCACATCCCCAAGAAGCTTGCTTAGTTCCTCATCATTCTTTACTGCTATCTAAATGTGACGAGGCATAATTCTTGTCTTCTTGTCATCTCGTGCTGCATTTCTAGCCAATTCTAGCACCTATAATAAAACCAAAATTGCACAGTTAAATACAAGTAAGAAAATCATTTCAAACCCCAAAAATTTGGAAAGAATAATTTGCTCAATCCTAGGCCAAAATCTAGACAAAATTTGCAAAATATAACATCATCGATAACCAATATCTCAAACCAACATAGAGTTCCAATTTTAAACTTAGATATTGAGGAAATGTGACTAACTCCGATAAGCAAAACTATGGCGATTAGGGGATAAACTAATTTTATATCAAAAGGGGAAAGAAATTAAAAAAAATTAAATAATGAAGGGGTTTGTAATTATTCACTAAAAAGTAAAGAAAAATAAAATTAGATTAGCTATATATTGAAATTGAAAACCAGAATCACAAATAAGAATTACACATAAAGCTCCAATAGACTCAATTATGGCTAAAAATTAACCATATGAACAAATTTCTAAAACCATAGATTTAGAAAATATGAAAATCAGGTTTCACAAAAACAATCGTGAAAGACTATATAGATAATAATTACCTAAGTAGCGAGATATTCAAGGATGGCTATGAGATACACCGAAGCTCCAACACCAACATGGTTGGCATATTTGCCGGCCTTCAAGAAACGAGCTACATGACCAACAGGAAATTGGAGCCTTGCTTTGCTATTTATTGATTGAGCTTTCTTTAATGCTCCTAAACTAAGAGTCTTACCTCGACCTGCCATTTCAATTCCCCTAGAACTTAAAAAATACAATAAAGGTTCATGCTAGTACATAGAAGGATTGTTGATGGTAGAGAGAAAAGGATCAATTGAGTAGTTTATATGGTAGTGGTGGGTTTGAGAATGGACCAATGATAATGCAGCAAGTGGATCTTTGATTCTGACTATTGATAAGAAAACAATGGACAAATGGATTGGAAAGCTGACTAGAGGTAGGGTTTTAACTGTCTAGTACGTAATAACCTTTTGTTTTGATACGTGAATTTAAGATAAGGGATGGTTTGGCATTTCTATCCTTAAACTTTTCCTTATTTCTTAATATTGCCAAATCCTTCTTTGACTAGTCCATGTGAGTTGGTGAATCATGATTTATGATTGGCCAAATGCCTCATAAATTTGCAAAATTCGCATGAGATTGTGAGCAACCACTAATTAAAGTTTGAATCCAAGTTAATTTAGTTGGGATTTTGGTTTAAACAAGTCAAACTGACAACTTTTACAACTCTATGAATACTAACATTTTTTTACTTAGGTTTTGGTAAGAAAATTATTCCAAAAAACACAAGTAGTCCTTATTTACACATCATTATTTAATTAATTATATAATAATATTTTTGAAATTATATTCAATCATTAGATTTACATGCACATTATATATTTTTTAAAATTTTAAATGCATATCAAAATTATTTTTAAATTATGATTTCTCTCTATTAACCAATCAACAAAGTAATTAGTTTGACACTATAATAAAAATGATCTCCAATCAAAATATAACCAAATATTACTTCACTCCCCAAAACAAATTTTACCTTCCACCCAACGTATAACCAAACATCCATCATGCTGCTTATACCCACTCCCAAAATTTATGTTCACAAAATATACAAACCAAAAATATTCCAAAATATAACCAAACATAGCTTAAGTGTTACTTTCCAAAAAAAAATAAAAAAAAGTTGAATCTTAGATGAATGTGTGTGTGTACAATAATAAATAAAGTGTGAAAAATTTGGATAAATAAATGTTTTTGAAGTTTCAAAATCTTAAAATAATTGATTGATGGGAAACAAATGTCATCCCTTATTTTACTGACTAGTATTACATTTTTTTGTATTGAAAATTATCATTGTATAATTTATATTAGTCTAATACTAATGCTATTCAAAAATAGATCAAAGTCCTTTTCAAGAAACAACAATGTATCTGTTCATCTTCTTAGGAACGCCAGAGAGATCTACTCATCTTGAGAGTCCTTCCCCCCTAAGAATTTTTGAAAATAACTTCTTCTCTCCTATTTCACTTCGGGACTTAGTATTTATAAATTTTAATTTTGATATATTTAGACCTATTAAGGTTTTTCTTCCTTTTTTATCACTTTGGCCTGTCCATTGGTCTTTCTAGATCATTTACTCAATTAATTAATTTCATGATGCATTTGTTATTTTTATTTAGTTTACTAAATTGCCCTTAAGTTTAGTTTTAGCCATTTCAGCAAACGCCCTATTTTCGATAGGAAAATTTAATTTTGCATTGAAAATAAGAAATAAAGTTTAACTTTGATTATTATCTTATATTAGTTTATGTTTAATATTGTTAATTTCATTAATTATGGTAAGTAGAACTAACGATACGTGTCACAAGATATGGCAAGGTCTAATGTAGCATTCGCTCAAGAACTTAGGTAAATTTTGAGTTCTAAACATTTAGTGGCTTAAAAAGGTCTTGCATCATAGCCACTCAGAGACTTGGAAATATTTAAATTGCTTGTCATATTGTTAATGTTGAAGTATCGCACTAGAGAGACGCATGACAGTTTAGGTTTTGAAGTGAGCTCCTTTAGAGTGGTGTATTATTACTTGCATAAGGGAGCACTGTAGCGTCTTGTAAGAGTGTATTTGACATGGTACTTAATCACTTCTTGGAGTTAGTAGTCACCTTTGCAATTAGGAGGGCACATGAAGGAACATGCAATATGTGAGTTTTGGAGAAGTGCCGAATGGATAAATTGTGTGTTGAGGATTGTTCACCCCCTTCTATGTAGGTGAAGTGCCTCCCCTATGACTTTTAATGGCATGGTCGCATATGGCCGTTGGAGAGTTCAAGTTAATGCATTAGGGGATTACTTCCTTTTCCTAAACTGAGGTAACCATTAATGTCTTTACCCAAGTTAGCATTCACCATATCAATTTGATTTGTTTTTTGTTCCTCTCTATCTTTCTCCCTTTTTTTTTCTTTGGCAGAATGTTAGATTTTTAGATTTCTTGCATTTTTATACTCTCAAATATTAGGGGTGATTCTTAGTTGAAAATCATGTTTCACCAAGCAAGAATAGCTTTGGCTACAATAAAACATCTAAATGAAAAAGTTGCTAGAGGGATTAAGTAATGAGGGAACTAGTAGAAACAACTTCATAAGATTGGGGTCACCTTGCTCAAGATTATAGAATTAAGTATGACTTATATTTTCTACACGTTTGTTGCCTTTCATATTGTTGTTTACTTTTTAGAGGCCAAGTGTTGGTTGAACATCCTTTTGTTACTCTCTTTTGATTTCAACAAAATTTCTTTGTTTTCATTTATTTTGCGTTCACTCAAACACTTAGCTAATTGAATGACTATTGACTTTACACACTTGTAATTTGAGCATTGAGGAATGAGGGGCATTAGGATGCTATCATTTGGTATTGGAAAAAAGTGTATCTCAAGTGTCTCCATAAGGAATTAAACATGGATGCTTGCATGGGGTGCTAAACTTGGGCACTACTCGACGTTGGTTTTAGATGCCTATTTAGCATTTGGCCTAGGAGCTTGTTGGTGTTAGGAGAGGGTGCCCACTTTGGCACCTACTAGGCACCAACTTAAAACATCCGTTAGGAACCAAGCTCAGGCATCTTTGCATGGAGCTCTTGTCTCTTTTCTTAATTACTCTTCTTTGCGTTATTTTTTGTAAAACTTGCTATTAGTGTAATACCTTTGTCATTACTTGGGGACTTAGATAATTTAATTGATAAAGTATCGAGCACTTTAATACATTTATAGGGTTAAAGTGGTTGTCTTAGTTGCGAGCGTAACATGTGATGAAGTTTTCTTAGAGAAGTGTGGAATCCCCTCATGTTGGCATTGGTCTGTCTAGTATAAAATAGAGTCCTTTGAGGGAATAAAGTTAATTTTACACTCAAACTAAACATATTATGCTTTGAACATAGTGTAAATGTTGGGATGAGAATGAGTATGTTCATTGGTTTCTTAGGAGACTTTTAATAAGTGTGCAATGACATGCATAGTTGCTAAACTTAGAGATTTTTCTTTGTAATTTTCTTGAAGTTTCAAGATATTGCCACCTTCCTCTTGATGAGGACTCAAGTGGGGTTTTTGAGCTTGATGGCATAGGCCCCTTCTAAAATATTACTTAGTGAGTGTCTCAAAAATGGTTGTCATGTACTCTCAAGGATAACCAATAGTGGACTTTTTGAGAGAAAGCCACATACTCCCTAAGAGAGCCCATAGTGGGCGTTTTTGGAGGGTGCCACATACTTTGAGGTAAGTCGATAGTGGGATTTTTGAGAGGGTACCACATACTTTTGAAGGGAGCTAATAGAAGACTTTTTGAGAGAATAACTACCACATACCTCCCTTGAATCCTACAATGAGATTATATCAGTGACCACATGCTCTGATGGGGCCTTTATAGAGAGATTATTCTTGGTGACTGCCACATACTTGTCACACTCCTCGAGGAGCCTTATAGTGTGCTTATGTCTAAAAGCTACTTTCTAATACTCCTTCAAATAATAAGTGGTGATACATGTATTCAAGTGATATGAACAACAACCATAGCTCATTAAGCATAGAACCATCGTAAGTTGGAGATGTTCCAAGTCCTAAGTATTTCTCTATCCTCTATCATCTACAACTTGTATGCTCTATGGTTAACAATTTCAGCCACCTTATAAGGGCATTCGAATTTAGCATCTAATTTGTCGATGGGTTTTGATGCTTTTGTTCTTGTCATTACTAAGTGGCCAACTTGGAAACTTATATGGCATACTCTAGCATTGCAAGCCTTAGCTATCCTTGCTTTCTATGGTTCTGCAAATATGTGCCATGTCTTTCCTTTTGGTTAGTAGATCGAGATTAATTGTTAATTCTTTCAAGTTTGTTATCGCATCATAATTCTTGGCTCTTTAGCTGACTTCTCCTGTTTCTACTAAAGTGATTGCTTTCGTTCCATATACTAAGTTGAATGGTCATTCGCTAGTGGATGCTTACAAGGTAGTTCTGTATGCCCACAAAATTGTGAAAAGTTCATATACCTAAGCACCCATCGCTCTTGAAGGTGCATCTTAAAGTGCTGCAAGATAGTTGTACTTATGACTTCCATTTGCTAACTAGCTCTAGGGTTAGCTATTGATTTGAAGAATTATTTGATAGAGAAATCCTTGCACCACTCTCTGAGTTTTGCTATTGTGAATTAAGTACCATCGTTGGAGACTAATGCTTGGGGTATTCTAAATCTAGTAATGATATTTCTCCAAAGGAATCATATTACTTCTTTCTTAGATACTAGGGAAAAGAGTTTTGCATTGACCCATTTGGATTAGTAATCTACCATTACGATGAGAAACTTTCTTTGGCTAAGGCTTAAGGGAATGGTGTCATGATGTCCATTCCTTATTGAGCAAAGGGACATAAGTTGCTAAAGGATTGTATGAGAGCACTTGGCTGGTGATTCAAGACAACATAATCCTGGAAAAGTTTATAGCTCTTCACCAAAAAGCTTAAGCATCTTTCAACATGGTTAGTTAAAAATATCTCTATCGAAGGGTCTGGGCCGCCAATAACTAGCTCTTAGGTAGTTTCTACACAAACTTTCATGGATCTCCTTGAGCTTATCCTCTGTCCTTATGGGTGCCAAGCTTCCCAAGTGTGGTTACAAAAAGCTTCTCCTATACAGGTCTCTGTCCAACAAGACAAAATAAGTTATACATACCTTTATTTGATACATTTCTTTTGAGTTACTAGAGAGGGCACCATTTCGCATATATTACACAATAAGAGTCATCCATGTGTCAATGATGATGTCTACGTCTATTATCTCAAAGTTAGTCTTAGTTTCCTCCCTAAGAGGTTGTTGCTTTGTGGCATCTATAGTTAAGAATGTAATATGCCTACTCCATACTGTAGTCATCGAACTGACAAGTTTGGCTAATCGATTAGTATCTTTATTCTCTGCATGGGGAATTTGCATAAGGTAAACTCCTAGAACGTTTTCTATATCAACTTTACTCAGCTCAAATATCCAACCATTCTTCCTTTTACAGCTTTATACTTAGTTACCACTAGTTTGGAGCCACCATAGATGGTTAAGAGTCATGCTTTGTTCACGAAGGCTAATTTTATTCCTATGATCAGTGCTTTATGTTTTATTTTATTATTTGAGATGGAGAAGGTAAGCGTTAATGTCTACTCTATCTTATCACTATAAGGGCTTTCTAAAACTATTCCTACTTTGTTGTCTGCTGCTACAACTGAATCATCCACGTAAAGCATCTAAGTAGAAGGGGAGCTATTTGCATCTACTTTGACTCTTTTTATTAGGAAATTTGCTATAACTTATGCTTTGATGATGGGCAGAGTGCGTTTCTCATTCCCATACTAGCTAAGTTCCACCACCCATTTGATGAGTCTTTTAGAAGCTTCAAGACTGCTAAGTATTTCTTCAAAGGATAGTTGATAAGTACCACAATCAGGTAAGCTTTAAGTTATGATCATAGCATTCAAGCGGCCATCATTACTTCCATGGCTAATCTCTCAAAGGGGACAAATTATGTTTTAGGACCTTATAGTATATAATTGATGTAATGTACCAATTAGTATTCTATTCCTTATTTGTGCACCAGAGTAGCACTAACTACAATATTTGTTATGACTAGGTATAAATATAGGGTCTCACCTATCCTTGGCTTTCTCAATAATGAAGGTGATGTTAAGTATTCCTTCGATTGAAAAAGGATCTTTCATACTCTTTTGTCCACTCAAATGTTTTGGCTCCTTGTAGTATTTTGAAAAAGGTTAGTCTCTTCTCGAAATATTAGGAAATGATGTGATTTAATGAGATCAAGCGTCTTGCCAAAACTTATCTTCTCGTAACTCAAAGGCATACTTGGTCGGGTTAGAGTCATAATTTGAATCTTCTTAAGATGTTTAAATGCTCTCCCAAGTAGTTTTTCTACTCAAAACTCTTGACCAACATGTTGTCAATAAAGACTTCTATATTTCTAAATATATGGTTAACCAGCCTTTGGTAGGTTGTACCTTCATTCTTAAGCTCGAACAATATCACATTATAGCAGTAAATTCCATGAGTAATTAAGAAACTTCTCCTAGTTTTGGGGGACTAATTAAATCTAGTTGTAACCCTAATAGACATCTAGGAAGCTTAGCATTTCATACTTTGCAGTAGGTTATAAAGGAATGTGTAGCACAAAGATCTAATGAAATAAAGTAAATAGGGCTAAATCAAAACTTGACTGCACACCTATCAAGGATCAAATCATAGTGTTAATAAGGATTTGGAATAGGATAAATACCTTGATTGCTTAAAATCTAATGTAGGAAGAAGATAAAGTTGAAATCTTCAAAGCTATCTCCTCTTGGCACAACAGCTATTTGGAAATGTTTGTCTTATTAAAACACCTTCAAATTTGCTAAAATTTGTACAACACCTCACCAATACCTTAAGGAATATCTAATAACAAATTCAAAAAGAAAAAAAAAAGATTAGCAAGTACCTGAAAAATGCCTCTAAAGTTTCTGCCCCTGCAAGGGATCTTTCAATAGTAAAGCAATCTAAGTGTTTAGCCTCTAATGAAATGATCCACACACCATAGGCTAGCTACAATCAACCTCTAGAGAACTGGAACTCTAGAAGAAGAAGAAGTGATAAACATTAATTTTAGGAGCGGAGGATAAGGAAAATGTGTGGAACTTCAACACATAGGTAGATCACACTATATCCAACTTTTGGATAAAGTTTTTCATCCAAACACCTTCATTTGCATATTTCAAAACCACAATATATTATGCATCTATGGTTAAATTGGTTGTAGTGTCTTGTTTGGAACTCTTCCAACTCACCATGCTGCCATTGAGGCAAAATATAAACTAGAAGTAGATTTTAGGTCATATACATCAATTGGAAACTAGAATTCAAAAACCCTTCGAGTTTCAATTCTCTATTACCGTATATCAAAATCAAATACTTAGTTCTTCCAAGTACTTAAAGATTACTTTAACAACTTTCTAGTGATATTCATTGGAGTTGGATTGAAAGTGGCTTGTAACACTTAGAACATGTGCTACATCTAGCCTTTCACATTGAATGACATATATTACGCTCCCTATGGTGGACACAAAGATATGTGGGATATTTTATGTTTCTCATCATCAGTCTTAGAGGCCATAGACTTGGAAAGATGTAAATTGTGTCCCATTGGGATAAATCCCTTATTGAATTCTTCCATACTAAACATCTTTAATATCTTGTCAATGTATGATGTTTAGGAAAGCTCTAGCATTCTGATGAGGTTGAAAGTCCTTTATAGTGAAAAGAGTGGTATTTGGGCTTACTCGACTAGAGAGTTCAAAAGATCAAATTGTTATATCTCTCGAGGCTTGAGATTTGTAACAATAACACATGTTAACTAGTCGAGGTGCCCCCAGTAAAGGCACTTTGACGCTCAAGTTAGTTCTAGTCAAAGAGGATAATCAAGTAAAATATTAAGAGCTTATAGTATATTTGGCATTGCTTGGAGCGAAGTTGTTTATGAGGTATTTATAACCTTCTCCTGGTGTGTAATGTGTCGGAGGTGCCCCTATCAGGTGTGGTAGGCTTTAATCCTTGCTAGGAGGTTAATGGTCATTTCAAATCCTGATACTATTCCTGATGGCATTATCTCCTATTTTTTAAGATGAATAGTACTTTGAGTAGGTGCTTCCCTATCAAAGATGGTGACAGGGTTAGTGGCAGAGAACGTACCAGCTATCATGCACTATTAATATGGAGGCATGCTACTTGTCAGAACATTAAATGCGGCAAGGGTATGAGTCAGCACCAGCATGAGGATCTTGGTTGATCATAGTTTAATAGTTAAGGTGGTCAACTAGAGAGATGGTTGAACAGGCTGAGGCTTGAAGCCTCCTATCAAATATAGTCGAGTGCAACATGCTTGACCATATGGTTGCCATCAACTGGTCTAGCCCATTGGGGCCCAAAAATGATGTTGGGCCGTGCATGCTAAGTAGGCCTACTGTGGGCCTGTTGAGCTATCCCATATTACATCCTTCTTGATGTACCTCTATAGATACGCATTCTTAATACGTAGGATGCTTCTCCTAATCCTTTCATAGAGAATTGAATAGATAATCATACTTTAGTACACTCTAATATTTTTCTCTCACTCCTAATAAGGAAAATATCATTAACATAAAGCATAATAAATTGCATACTACTTCCACTAGCTTTTTTGTATACATAAAGTTCATACACATTTTTTATGAAGCCAAACGATTTGACTATGTTATAAAAACATATGTTCCAAATTTGAGATGCCTATTTGAGTCCATAAATAGATCTCTCAAGTTTGCAAACATTTTGTTCACTCTCTTTGGATGTAAAACTTTATGGTTGCTCCATATAAATTTCTTCTTCAATGTTTCTATTAAGGAAAGTATTTTTCATATATATTTGCCATATCTTATAGTCATATTATACAGTTATGGAAAGTAAAATCCTAATGGACTTAAGCATAGCAATCAGTGAAAAGGTCTCCTCAAAATCAATACTGAGACTTTAAGTAATAACCTTTTGCCACTAGTTGCACCTTAAAGGTTATAACCTCTCCATTAACTCCTAGCTTTTGCATATAGATCCACCTGCAACCAATGAATACTATACCCTTTGGTGGATCTATCAAAGTCCATACTTTGTTGGAGTATACACAGTTTTATTTGGATTTCATAGCATCAAGCTAATATCCTAAATCTATGTCCAATATAGCTTCCTCATAGGTCTTTGGATCACTATCCGATTAGCCTGTCTCATATAGGAATTTTAGCATTTTGAGTTGCTTCTTAATTTAATCCGACTTTCTCAGAGGTTGTGCACAAAGCTCTTGATGTTCACTTATTTCTACCACTTGCAAGATTCATTGATTATTTTGAACTTCATCAAGTTCAATAGCAACACCATTTCTATCTAATAGAAATTACTTTTCCAAAGATTAGGCGTTCCATAAAACAAGCACCTTTTGTTTCGAGGGATCATAGAAATAATAACCCAAAGACTCTCTTAGGTATTCCACAAACTTGCACAAAATTGATCTAGCATCTAACTTGTCTCCCACTAGCAGCTTCACGTCATCGGGAGACCCCTAAACTCTTAGGAAAGAGTAATATGATGCTTTGTCATATCACATCTCATGTGGTGTTTTTAGCATAGACTTGAGGGTACCATGTTAAGTAACCTTGTTGTTGTTTGTAGGGCGTATCCTTAAAAGGATATAGGCACATCAAAAAAATTCATCATGAAACATACCATGTCCATTAAGGTACAATTTCTCTTCTCGGTTATTCCATTATGTTGAGGAGTGCTAAGTGGAGTCTATTGATAGAAAATTCCATTCTTTTTTAGAGAATTCAAGAATATGATATTTAAGTATTTCTCCCCCCGATCCGATTGAAGATCTTTAATTCCTTTTTGCTTTTCTACTTCATTCTTATACTCTTTGACCTTTTCAAAGGCTTTGAACCTATACTTCATAAGATACAAAAGTTTGAATCAAGTATAATCATCGATGAAGATGATGAAGTATGAATAGTCTCCTCTCACACTAACTCGTAGTAGCCCACAAACATATATTTAGATCAAATCCAAAGGACTTGTAGTTCGCTCTATTTGTCTTACAAAAGAAGCCTTGGTCATTTTTCCCTTTAAACAAGACTAACAAGTAGGAAAATCCTTAATGCCACTAATATTTAGTGCTTTAAGGGCTTCTAACTTGTTCATCCTATTTTTGTAAATATGTCTAGGTCTTGCACACCATAGGATGGCATCTTCTTGGTTATCTAATTTTCATTTACTTGATTGAATACACATTAATGAAGGTTGAGAATCCAAAATGTATAATCCATTGTTTAATTTACAACGTGCAATTAAATAACTATTCTTTAATGCTTTCAACATCCCATTAAATATAGAAAAATTATGCCATTCATTATCCAATATGGAAATAAAATAATGTTGTTAACAAGATTGGGTACATAAATGCAAGGTTCAAGTACGATATAGAAATTCCCTAAGTCCGACTTGATTATGCCTTTGACCATGGTAGCAACTTTTGCTCTATTTTCAAGGCGAAGGATCATATCCTCTTCATTGAGACTCCTTATTTCCATCTCTTGTAATGAATTACAAAAGTAAAAACCACATACAGTATCAAATACCTATGAGGAAGAATTTTTTGTTAAATGCACTTCAATAAAGTATCCACCCTTCCTAAAGGTGCTAAGGTATACCTTGCAATTTATTTTCCAATGGCCTTTCTCACCAAAATAGAAACAAGTAGCATCAGTTTTGACCTTTTTCTTTTTCTTGATTCCTATGAACTTTTCAAGGGTAGCTTTCCTTTAGAAGAAGAACCTTTTTTTCTTTTTACCTTATTTCTTAGTACCCCTAGGGCCCTTAGACTTGGAAGAGGAAGCAAGCATAAAAGGCTTATCTTTCTTCAAAATCACCTTGGCGGTATCTAAAATATTGATCAATTCGTTGATCGTTACTTCTTACTTATTCATGTTGAAGTTTACAACAAATTGGTCAAAAGAGCTAGGTAATGATTGAAGGATCAAATCCACATAGAGCTCATTGTCCATGACTACATCTAATTGACCAAGCTTCTGAATGAGATCAATCATCTTTAGCCCATGGTGATGGACACTGGGGCCCTTATTCATTCTAGTCCTAAAGAGCTCCTTAGATAATGAAAACCTTTCATGTCTAATTTGGCTACCATACAACTTTTGTAGGTGCAAATGTATCTTATGAGTCATTTTCATATGCTCATGAGACTTTTGAAGTTCATTAGACATAGAAGTTATAATGTGATATCTTGTTTGCAGATCGTCATTTACAAACTTTGTGAATGCTTCATGTGCCTCATTGGTGGCATCATCACCAATAATTTTCAGAGGACTTTGAGTAAGCACATAGGTCCTATTTTTGGAACTAAGTATAATTTTGAGGTTTCTAAGCCAATCTTGGAAGTTAGGACTAGTGAATTTATTAGTTTCCAAAAAAGCATTAAGTGGATTCTTAGCTAATTGATTTGAGAATTCAAAACTCTACAAAGGCGAAAAGAGAGTATAAGCATATGATTGAATATTTGATATTCAAAACATGTCTATAATCTTTCAAGCATGTTTTTCTCCCACTATTTTATCAAATTCCTCACGCCTAAAAGAATTCAGGAAATCTCATTTTATCAAATTCTGACCTACCAATCAAACTTTAATTTGAGATTGCTCTATGTCATGCCACATGATGTAAGCCATTACATGGGAAGCAACAATCAAAGGTGCATCACATGTTAAGTATATGATCACAGCTTTCTATCTAAGTGTGCTCCCTATGCTGAGTGATATCAAACAAAGATAGTAGCATCGTCATGTTACATATTATTGGTATAAGGCATGGATTAATTAAAACTCCTTTTAATTTGCACAAGTTTGACTTAATATTTAAAAAGCACTTAGACTTTTTTGCGTGGAGGGAATTTCTTACTTGTAAAAATCTCATCAATTTTGTCTTTTTATTTAGGTTTTCTATATTCTAACCATGCATCCCATACATCAATAGGATATGGAAAGTGTAAATAAGTAAATGCGCCAACATGCTCCTAGGGTGGGATAACCATGCGCCTTAACCAAGTAGTGCACTTAGAGCCATGGGTGCACTATTTAGTTGATTTTATGTGGGTTGATTAAATCTAGCAAATACATAAATGTATTCCTATACATTCATGGCCTTTCATGCCTCCAATGGTTTTCTTGTCTTATTACAACAATTAAATGAGAAAGAAATTCTCACTCCTAGTGATTCTACTCTCATAACATTTACAAGATAAAAATTAAGAGGCATGCAAGCTCTAATTCAGTACAACCTTTTTCAACAACTTGAAACAAATAAAATCAATATTAAAGGCTCATGATCATCCGCATTTGTTCATTATTCAATCAATAATTAAATGAACAATAAATCAAGAATTGACATTCAATTCCACAATTAAATGCTTATCTCATAAGCAATTAATTATATAGCAAAAATAAGCATAACTATTATGTATCTCATTTTTGCACCAATATTTAAGATTAACTTTAACAAGATTTTAAAAGCAATAAAAAATGTCAAATATAATTTTGAGAAATTGCACAACATTTGTGCATCTATGTAACATGATTTAGTATAATTTTGGTCACAAAACGAACACCAAAACACATCAAAAAAATGCCCAGCACAGAAATTTGCCACTGCTACCCAACCAGGGCTCATAGGCGCGCATTAGGGGTGCCCACTACTTGGCCAGGGATGGTAACACGCCCTGTTTGAGGTGTGGACTGAGTCATTAGGTATTTGGCTTGATTTTTGTCAACCAAAAAATTTAGGACACCTCTAAAACACTAAATAACACATTATAGACATATTTCCAAATTTAAAACACTTTTTAAAAAATAAAAATTCAAGTGCTCAAACATATTTCAAAATTCAAGTTTAAATGAGAATCAACATTCTCCAAAAATCTCCAATAAACTCCAATCCGATTGGATCTGAAAATGACCAAAATACCTTAAGGCCAAATTTAACACACTATATCAACATATAACATCATCCAATATTAAATTAAAATTGAACATCATCATCTATGAATAAAAAACATACGAACATGCAAATTAACTCTTAAAACACATATTAGCATAATTCAATTCATCATCAATAGAGTGACAAGCATCATCATCCAAACACTCAAATTCGTAAATTGGATCAAGTTTTTGGAGATCAAGATCAATCCATCACATGAATCAATCAATAAAAAATCCAAATTAAAGCATGAAAAAAGCTCTAATACCACTTGAAGGGGTGTGTAGCACATAATCTAATGAAATAAAGCAAATAAGGCTAAATCAAAACTTGACAATGCATCTCTCAAGGATCAGGTCGTGTGAGCTTTGGTTGGATCAAATCATGTTGTTGGCCTTATTTGCTTTATCTAATGAAATATAGCAAATAAGGCTAAATCAAAACACATATTGGGCAGGTTGGATGTACTTTGCTTGCTGCAGCTTGTCCACCTCTTAATTGATTAATTGGTTGAGCTTTGCTCCATAGTCTCTTCTCTTTTGCTACATAAGTCGACAATCTAGTTCCACTCTAAGGTACTGCATTATAATATCTAGGGAGATTTCTTGTAGGTCTATCACACTTTAGGAGAAAATATTGCAATTGTCTCTTAAGAAATGTACTAGTTTCTTCTCAAAGTCGGGGTCTAGGATAGCTTTGTTCTTAGTAGTCCTCAAGGGCCATCGAAGAGAAATCTTGATGTTTTTGAGCTCCTTTTGTGCCATAAATTCCTATTTCTTAGCTTTTTTCTTCCAGTTTCAAAGCTTAACAGGCACATATTTGCTTGTGTTGGAGGTCTCCCTCCTACTCTATAGCAAACAAAGGTCTCAAGATCATCACTTATTTTTCCATGCTAGAGTGTTATGTGAGCATTGGTGGCTCTTATTATAGATCTCTTCTCCATCCTCAACATTTATTTTTCTTCATTCGAGTTTTCCACAAATGGCACCAACACAAATGGCACCAAAACAATGCTACTCAAAAGTGAAGCGTGGTCTTTTCCAAAAAGTGGTATAATGTCAGTTCATCTTCTCAGGAACACGTGTAGAAAGATCTATTTTTCTTGAGAGTTCTATAAATCTTAGAATTTTTGTGAATTTCTATCCGAGACTTGTTATTTATAGATTTTAGTCTTTATGGACTTAGGCTATTAGGGTTTTTCTGCCTTTCTTTATGGGCTTGTCTTATCTTTTGGGCTCTATGGTCCATTTATTCAGTTAATTAGTTTTACAGCCTATTTTCTATTTAATTTACAAATTGCCTTTGAGTTCAATTGTAGTCATATCAAATACTATTTCTATTTAGGATTCGTCATTTATTTAAAGTTAAAATATATTTATTTTTAACATTTGATGTTCATTTTTTTTCACTTTACCTTGATATGTATTTTATATTACCTACACTAATGTAATCAATGAATAATTTTTTATATATATATAATTATATAAATTATAATAATCATGTTGGTGTTGTGTCATGTCCCAAAATTTTAAAATTTACTGTGTCCTTCTATCCCTGCCATATTATGTTCGTACTGTTGTGTCCGTATCCATGCATCATAAGCTTAAGGTTGTGGATTTCAAACTCTTGAGCATGTTTGCTTAGAGAAAAATTGCCCGAATTTTTTCAAGATGATTTTTCTTGTTCTTAGTGGAAACATTATAGAGTTGGTAGATTTAGGCCTACTAAGGTTTGGACCCATAGTTTCCATGCATGACAATCCATTTTTTATAGTGCATTACATTTGAGTTGCGATTTTTTTCAATTTGCCCCTAAGGTTTATGTTGACCATATTATATGGCTCCCCCAACTCCTCAGAGGACACTTTGGCTTAGAAGGTTAGAGTAAGGGCAACAATGTTCAATTTAATTTATTTTTATTTTTATTATAATTATCATTAATTATTGACTTTTATTATTTTCATTTAGTATTATTATTGTTGTTGTTGTTGTTGTTTTATGCATTTATTTATCATTACTATATTTTATTATATCTTTAGTTGTCATTAGTAATTCTTTATGAGTGCTTATGTTTTTTTTGCCAAGGTGTTAGGTTTTGTTATTCCTTTCCTTGTTATACTTACTTGATTAAAGATAGCTTCAAGAGGGAAAGCCTTTTTTCTTTTTTTCTTGTTTCTATTTCTTCTTGTCCATTCTCTATCTTACCTTTCTTTATTATCTTGCATACCACTTTTGATTAGGAAAATTACAGTATCCAAGCCGTTGTGGTAAGGTACAGAGGTGGGTCAAAAGGAAGGGAGAGAGGCTGGGAAGGTGAAAAGTTAGTTGCACAAATGTTGTTGGTTGGCTAAAGTGCCAGATCGAGTGCTTGTGGCAGACTAAGGCTGTATGCACATGCACAACTCAGGCACCTGTGATTGACCTTGATTAACAGTGCATGTGGCCTTTATTACACAATTACCAACTTGGGGTCAGTAGTGTGCAGTATGAAATAGAAAGCCCAAACCTGAGGTTGACCTGGGATCTACTGCAGTTAAGTGCTAGCTCCATAGGCAGTGTTTTGAATGTTGGCTACAAAATTAGGGCAGAGGTCATTAATGAATGTAGTTGAGGTGTTACTTTGGAATAAGCATGAAAGTTGTTCATGAAGGTAAGTTCACATATCTTATTTTTATGAGTTGGCGAGCTTATTGTGATATAACTCCATATTGCAAGTAAGTTCAACTACTTCTCTCTGAGTCCTACATTGTTAAATCATTAGAGTCGGGTTCATTAAGGTTTAAGTCAAAGATGAGGAGAAATGTAATGAGTAGTCTGAGTTTGATTTAGGGGATGAAGAAGGGTTTGCTAAGTAATTGAGTAGAAATGTTGTAGGAGCTCGAGAGAGTTTTATTTGTGAGTCTAAGGAAAAGTTAGTTGAAGGGAGTTTTAATAGGCGACAATAGCAGAGCTTGAGTTATTACATAGAAGGTTTAACTTATATGATGGGTATGCGTTTAGGTTACCTTCGCAAAGTCATTATATATCATCTTCTTCTCCGAGGTACTTTCTAGTTTTCAATAGTTATTTTAGCAGTGGATTCATGATCCCTCTAGATACTTGATTATTAGAGGTAGTAAATAGTTTTAGGTTATGTTTAAGTCAGTATGCATTTGACCTTTTTATGCATTTTTTGGAGTTTCTATATTGTCTTACTAAGTTAGGTTTCCTTGTGATGCTTGATAGTCTTAATGCTCTTGTCATGGTTAGATAAATTCCAAGAAAGCCTTCTTCTATCTTTATTCAAATCTTACTGTAAATTTATTTGAGTGTTGCCCTCGTCTTAAGGTGCTTGGAAAGAGCACTTTTTCTACATTATGGTCGATGATTGTGGTTTTCATTTATCAGAATAATAACCATCATATGTTCTTGAAAGGTTCATTAGGACTTTCGAGAGCAGTGTGGATTTATAGGACTTTCGGGAACAATGTGAGTTTATTGTTGTTGGTATTATTATCCATGTATTGTTGACTCTAGCACTTAGGCATTTTAAAAAGCATGATATATTGTAGGAACGAAGGTCGCTTTGACACATACGAGGAAATGATGGGATAATGCTCCTCAAGAGGGTCTTCACACTATATAAAAGCATCTATAGGGGGTTAGGCATTAATGCCACCAATTGGACAATAAAGTTTCCCCCCCGACCTTTGAGAGAGACTATTTACTCTTGTGATTGTAGCACTTAGGCATTTTAAAAAGCATGCTATATCGTAAGAAAGAAAGTCGATTCAACACATGCACGAAAATAATGGGATGATGCTCATCAAGAGGATCTTCACATTAGATAAAAGCATCCAGAGGGGGTGAGGCATTAACGCCACCAACTCGACAACAAAGTTCCCTCCCCCCTTTCCCCCCACCTTCGAGGGAGGCTACCATCTCATGTTCCCATTTTCCAAGATAGCCTCATCGGAGCTATGTGGCACTGTGTGGCCATTACCTATTAGCCCACATGGTGTGATGTGGGACCATCACTTTCTCTCAGTCCCATTCTCTTGTGGTGGCACATGAAGTACATGTCGTTGCCCTAGCTTTTTTCGGCAATTGTCTGAACTTGATGGGATAGTGAAATTTGCATTTTAAGGCTCCTATAGTGTTGTTTGAGAATTAAGGTGTCCAACTGAGAGTGGAGAAGTAGATTTGTATTGTTTATCTTCCTCATTTTTTTCAAATTTTTGAAAATTCGACCCAAGTTTTAAAAAAATATATATAAAATCGAACTCTTAGCTATTTTCTATGCATAATATATGGTTTCAAATCATCTTTCACGAATTTTACAACTATATTAATTTATAACATGAAACCTATTGTTCAAAAAATAGGAGGTTTTCTAATTTTCCTCATTGTCAATTAAGAATGATTTATTTCTATCAACATAGTTAACAACAATTCACCAAATTTTTAGATATGATCTACATCACATGAATATGCCATGGTAAACAATTGAAAGCATCTAATGAAAAATACGTAAAATTGCCATTTTGTTCATAGAAGAATATATAAATATGGGTCATGCTTGCAAGGCTTATTTTGAAGCATACTGGTGCAAACTTAACATCATACAAGATTAAAAAGACAACCATGAAGCTCTAATACTATTAAAGAGCAAATATTACATGGATGTAATATACTAGCATATATGCAAATAAGAAATGTAGCCAAAAAGATATAATTTTATAGTTCCACTGACTTTCTGGATATTTTGCTTGCTCCGTTTATCCAAAAGTGCTTAGAAAATGAAGTGAATTTTAGTCTACAACTTAGATGTAACTTGTAAAGACATACCTTTGTGTGTTGATCACACACTTGCACACACTCAAATTTGAGATTTTCTCTCTTGCTATACATTTTGTGATCTCAAAATCATATAAAGTGGCTGTGTGGTAGGGAGTTATGCTAGGATTTGGGATTGTGGGTTGTTTCTTCACTTCATAAAAGAAACCGTCCTTAACTTCCCATGCTTATTTATTGAAATAGGTTGGTAAATGGACTTGGGTCCGCTTTTATGGGCGACCCAAATGGATTTGGGTCTGTTATGGTTTGTTCATTCTTTTTTCCAATACCTACTTGTTGTGGTCAATGTCGGACAGTAAGTCTAAAAGTGGGTGAACCTTTTCATTTACCACTCCATGAAAATAAATTCTTCTCGTTGTCCAATCTACCAATTATGGTTTAGGACATAAAATTTTAATTGGCGTTCCATTAACTTCAATAACTGCTTATCCATTTTAAGTAATTAGTTTTGATGATCAAATCCGGAAACTTCTTTCTCTAATTGTAATCCCATCTTCCGCAAAATTATCAAGAAAACATAGAAGACTAGCATTCCGTTTGGATATGTTTTTATTTTCATTTTTTGTTTCTAATATTTTTTAAAAGTTGAAAGTTTGGTTATAATTTTGAAAATTACAATGAGACTATATATTTGAACGTTTTGTCTGAAAGTAATAATTAGAATAAGTATAAAATTAGGATTTAGAAGATCTAATTTTTTATGTTTCAAAAGATTTATTTTAAAGGTATATATATTTTATTTATTTTAAAATAATAGTAGGTACTTATATCAAATCAAATTTAAATTTGATTGATATGATAATAGGATGATCGAATAGAATTAGAATAAACTAAAAATGAAAATAAGAAAATCTTTCAGTAAAAATGTGTACAAATTGCCAAGTTTCTACTTTCAAACAATAGACTGTTTTCACTTATTTTTTAGCAAAATAGATCATAACTAGCATAAATTCCCTTGAATTTATTCTGAAATTAAAATGTGTATCAAATCGTAACTCTTCATATACAAGATAACTATGAGGCTTCAAGTATAATGGTTAAGTAATGGACTATGATAAACATAAAATACCAATACTTATTCTATTTGTAGAGTTGTTTGATAAAGTTCTTCTCCAACAAGCGTGGACTTGTGTTAATATATTGATGCCCATGAAATGAGCCATCCACCTTTCCATTGTGTACCACTCATGCCAGTCTATCTAAATTAAGTCCATGTTTCGTTTTTTAACAAATTCTTTGACTTGACTTGGAGTATATTTAGGTCGAATTCAATACAAATATATTTCGTAACTGCCATCACAATGTCCAACTTAGTTTGTATTTATATATAATTTAATAGTTTCAACCAAATGAAGCAAATGCTGTGGTAAGATGAAGTTGGTTGATCCAAAATAATTTTATCTTTTAATTGTCATTTATAAGAATAAGTAGATAGACAACATTTCTGATGTTTTGCCATGGAAGATGACATCAAATTTCATGCTTACACAAGTGGATAAAATCTGCAGGTGTGGATTGGGCTGAACAAGACGGACTGTATTGCTGCTCCATTCACTGAGCCGGTGAAAGGGTCGAGCCTGTTCCTTTTGTTTTGGGCCTGGACACGTTTAGCAATTGGCGAAATCGGAAAGTTGTTTTACTAACGAGTTAAGTTGTTTTTAGGAACTTTGAGCCTTTAATTGCTAGCACTGATATAAAATTGGTTTTCGATTCTCATTATTAAAGAATTTGAATTTGAGAAAAATATTTATGCTATGATTAGTGAGGCAAAAAAGAAAAAGAAAAATATAAATTTTATAAATTTTCCATAATATTTTTCTATTTAAAATTTAATGTCCAGAAATAGAATTAGAGTTAATAATTTGAAACTCTCATAGTTGTAAAGGATTTGTCTAGGCAATTTTGGCAGACTTATTCTTAAGGAAGGACTAACAGTTCAATCACACTTTAAAATATTTTTAGGTTAATCAAATTATTCGATTATCATGTATATTTTTAATTTGCCCAAGTTTAATTAATCATATAATAAGCTCCAACACACATAGCATTTGGAAGAGGGTGGGTGTTGGTTCGATCATTTAAGGATGCATCAATAAAGGTTCACCTCCTTTTGCTTCCCAGTAAATGAAAAATGAATTCGTATAACGCCTCACCTCTCTTCTCTTCTATTAACTGCACCATACATTTATCCCATGTATTTGTGTACTTGAGCATATGCGACTGCCAAACGTCCTGCGAATCCCCTAACAAAAGACAAACATTCAAGCACGTGTAAGAAAACCAAGCACTGTGATTGAAGGGGATTGACGCATTAATTATTTAGTGGGAAATTCCAGCAAACATATTAATCTTTGTTAGGTATTGATTAAATAAATGAATCGTGATTTTTATATATGATTTTAAATTATTTTTACTTTTTGCAATAATTTTTGTGTCGAGTTAGATCCAATATTCATTATTTGATATGGTATTGGAGCTATCGATTCTTAGTGCTGGGTTACCTAATATTGTAGGGCTACCAAATCACGTTGGTCCATTTTTTAGGTATTTATTTTTAGGCATGAGTAACAGGCTTTATCTATGTTTTGAACAATCCTCACATTTTGACTCAACTTTTGTGATGAACTAGACTCAATGTCTAGTCTTTGATAATCTTCATGCGATTTGTATTTTTCACATAGTATTGTGCGTCATGTATGATACAATTCTTCTATAGATACATTATGCGTGGTTATTATATGACATATATATATATATAATATAAATATAAACACATAACACACAATGTGAATCAAAATAAAATGTGAGCATTAACATTATATGGAGTTTCCCTTATTTATGTGATCCTACCCATCAAATTATCCCCATGGGTAAAGGAGGGGCAATTTATTGCTATTTTGGAGAATACAAATTACTCATAAAGATGAAAAGCCTTGGAAATGTCGAAGCTCATAATACTCATCAAAAAAGCTCAAAAGAACGAGACCCTAAAATTGATGGGTAGTATTTTTGGTGGGTCATCAAGTCCACATGCTTGGATAAATTAAGATTATCCATCGCAGAGGATCATGATTTTAATGAGTGCTGTTTCCAGATCTTCTAGAAATTACATACGATCGATAACAAAATGTCAAAAAGATTAGATTAATAAAATATATTTACAGTGCTTATTTGGTTCTATCCCAATTGAATTACAAGTACCATAATCGATGGCTGGGACCAATAACTTTGGTGTGATGCCTCTATTTCATCACTTTTGCCCTTTCTTTGTCACAAAACTGAATGCAAAGTTAAGTAGCTTTGCGAGGAGTATTCAAAGGGAATAATAAGCTCTTCTTTTACAGCTTTGCTAATTGTCGTTGTACTCTGCTATACATAATTGCTTTTTCAGCTGCTTCGAGAATTTATGGCTATGTTTGGTTATAAATTGGAGAATTTTGTCAAAATATTTGGACAAAATAATTTTTGGTAAGTGAGGTTGGGGAATATAATGATTGTTTGTTTGTATTTTGAGTGATAGGTGAATAATGTTTTAAAATAAAATTATTTATTTGCTTGTGTTTTCGGAGGGAACAAAATGTAATATCAATAAAAAAATTTGTTTGCTAGATTAGTAGGCTAAAACTGATATTTTAAAATTATTTATATATATGTATATATAAATTAGATAGTGGGGGACAAAAAATGAATTGGAAAAGTATTTTGGGTCTTTTTAGGTGTGTTTAGGAAGTGGAGTTTGAGAGTGTGTATGATTTACTTATTTATATTTTGACAGTTAAAAAATAAATTGGCAATTTGCAACCAAACATAGCCTGTGCGTTGCTTCTGAATTGCAAAAATGGTATATGAATTAAATTTGCATGTCATGCGGACCTAAAATGATACTTTATTAAAAGTAAATTATAATATACAATATATTTACTATAAAAAATTAGTACATTAGTTATGATCAATTTGTCATTAATACCATAAATTTATAGTTTTAACTAAGAAATTGATCAAACCAAATTCAAAGCAATAGTGCTTCTATGACTAACTCTCGCTACAATCAATCCATAGTTGATGACTATTTTTATTTTTGCACATATTAATTTTTCTACGGATAATGCATAATTAATTTATTGTACTTCCAATGAATAAAACTATATATTTATAACTGATATGGGATAGCCCAACAGGCCCAATAGGCCCTTTTACAAATGAGACAGCCCACGAGGCCCAACGTGATACGGTATAATCCAGTAGGCCTAACAGGCCCAAATTCAGAAGAGGCAGCCCACTAAGCCCAGAGGCAAGTCAGCCTGGTCGACCAGTATCGACCCCATATGCCAAGCCCCGTGGTCGACCCGTATCGACCTGAGGGCCTCTTCCAAAGTCTTATGATGATAGCCCATGGAGCTCAGAGGCAAAGTCAGCCTGGTCGACTAGTATCGACCCCATATGGTAAGCCGCGCGGTCGACCCGTAACGACCCGGAGGCCGCTTCCAAACTCTTATCATCCGAGTTTGGTCGACATGAATTGACCTTCGGTTGCAAGTGGGACAAGTTGAACCTTTAAACAATGATCATACGTGGCAGCAGATGTGACTGCTGCCAACGGATGTAACAGCTTCCAACAACTCTAACAACCCTGCCAACAACTCTGGCAGAGGCGTTCGTCTACTGACGTGACTATCCAGAAAAATAAGAGATTGCGCCATGTGGCACAGCCCCGAGATCTAGGCAGAAAATGACTACCAAA
>JACGDI010005221.1:264624-277044 GCA_014898725.1 Jacaranda copaia | reverse complement strand
TGGACCTACTGGATTATCCTATATCAAATAGTAATATATTGAGTAATAATACAAAGTTATCACTAATTATATATATATTTATATAAATGAATTTGTCATATTCTATAGATGTGTTAAAATTTTATAGTATAAAATAAATAAAAATATTTTTTTTATTTTTTTATATAATTGATGAAGGTGAAAACTGTATTTAATTATTTAGGCAAAGTTGTTGATAATTGACCTGCTTGGTCGAGTGAGTGAGCTTCTAATGTAGTTGGGCTGAGTTCTGCAATCACTAGTAAATGTTAGGCTAGTCGAAATGCCTTCGGCTAAACCACTCTAACGCTCAAATTAGTATTCGATTGACTAAACGAAAGAGCAGTAGAATAAGGGCTTTTTAGTAAAGGATGGCATAACTGTGAGAGACTGGCTATGGGTTATTCATAGCTTCTCCAGATGATGGTTATGTCCAAGGTACCCTTGTCATACAAATAGGGCTTCTGTTCTCGCATAGGGAGTTTTAGGTCTTTTCCCATTTGTGTACTTTTTCAGGTGGTTTTATCCCCAACTTTTGGGGGTGAGTTAGTACATGAGGATGCACCTCCAGTCTAGCACGGTAGGGTAGGCAGTATTAATGCAGCATGCATAATTAATGTGGAGGCGGCAAGGCATTTAATGCTATGGGGATACGACTCTGCAGGAAATTGACCAACTAGGTTGACGTCTAAGTTAGAACACGAATTATTTTCACATTCTATGGGGTTGGTCAACCTCATCTGTTCAATCTGTGCTCTGGTAGAGTAGAACCAAAGTTGCCAAGGGCATGGGCACAAAGCGAATCTAAGAGGTCAAATGAGATCGATTCCAAGCTTAGGCCTCAATCATGAGATGGGCTTCGCCCTTTATACATGGGTCGATAGCAGTTGGGTTGGACCTATTTGGTCCTCTCATATCATGAGTCCCCCCACTTTCGAATTCTGATCGAGAGTATCAACAAGAAGGATTGGGGCGTAACATTAAGAAGGAGCAAGGTCTAATTGATAAGGGTTTATGTAATCAATTAGGGTTAAATGCATTTAATGCACCTCTGTTACATTGAGCTACATGAAGCACTAAATGATGGGTGCACTATTTTTAGCTGTTTGGATTCCTGAACCTAGGTGCCTATAAATAGATGCAGTTAAAAGGCTCATTTTTCACTTTCACTACTTTGCGTCTGATCGAATTTTGCCTTTACCACGCTTTCTGTGAATTGCTTTATGCTATAAACTTCATCGAAATTGTGAAAGTCTTTCCCTAGTTTTATTCTAGCATCTCATTTTCTTAAAATATACAACATTTTTATGATTCTAAGGGTGGTCAAGAGAGTGATAGTGAGGACACCCATTTTGATAGGACTTTTAGCGATATGAGGGGCGCATCAACTAGTAAGTCAAGTAGTTCAAGCTCCGACAGCTTGAGTAGTGGCCGTGCCGCTGCAGGGGGCAATATTGGACCAAGTGAGGTACTAGTATCCTGTAGTCGACTGCTCACCCCAACCATTATAGTAAAATAGTATCCAAACTCACCCCTATCGATCTGACCTAGATCAAGCAGGTCTACCATATTCCCTTTGATTATGAACTCATAGCGCTTGGTCTTGTTGATAGAATGCATCAACCTCTAAGTAGGAATATAACTATATTCAAGGAGGTTTTAGGTGTACAATTAGGTTCCCTTTAGCCCAACTAATAGTTGACCTGCCGAACAAGTTGGAGGTTTGCATAACGTAACTATTACCAAATTGTTTCTCAACCTTATATAGCTTTGCTATTGTTATGCATATATTTGACCAACCAACTACCTTTGCAAACTTTTTGAACCTTTTTCATCTTTCAATGTCCCAAAGTCTGGTAGCACTGACGAGTTGGGGTTTTACTACCTTACAACTTAACCACATCAGAATTTCCTCATCACCTCATCCTCTTCGTATGACCTAGAGTGGAAAAAGTATTTTCTATATGCTCGATCATCGGGGGGTTCAATATTCCTTGGGGGTGGTGGATAGGTCACGTTGAGATGCTTGGGAATTTAAACTTGGTCGAATACATTCATCTAGGATTGGATCTTGTTTGGTCAAGTGGAGGCTTTAGTTTTTATTGAGGAGAGAAGTTTGGTATTGGCTGGTGATAGACTTACCAGCGAATGATCGCTTAGGTAGATAGCATTATTGATTTTTGTGAATTTGCTTATTTGCATACATTTTTGTGTTCGGCTTTAATTATTGTTATTATCTATTATGTTGGTAGATCGAAAGGAGACAATGAATTGCACGAGGCAATAAGCTTTAGCTCGGGCTTAGAGAAATGAAGAGCACCGCTACATCTCCTGCTCAACTTGTGGTGACACTAGTAATAGCCCTACTGGTCGAGGTAAAAGGTAATTAGTCAAGTAAAGGGGTTCTGCTCAGAAGAGAACTGTAATTGAGTAAGGCAAAGGAAAGATTGCAGTGTTGAGCCAACTATTGGGTCATGTTCTATTTTGGTGGCGTGGGGGCGACATGTTGTTCCACCTGCTGAAGCTACTATCTTCCCAATTTGGGATAAAGTCGACCATAGTTGTGTACAATTCACTCTCTATGGTAATAGCAGGGTTGACCAGGGTTGCTCCACTAAAGGTGATGATGGCTGGGTTGTTTACGTCCGACCAGAGAAAGTTCATGGATCTGAGCTAAGATGCTGCGCTCAGAGCTTTGGCCTATCATACTAATATGGTAAGTATCTGGTCGATCAGGATATCATGTCGAGTTTTATTTTCTAGTGGAGCACAATTTGCTCATCCATAATTTGTTTTGTAGGTAAGCCAGTTGGACTATCATTTTTGTTAGAGGTTGGAGCTAGCTTTGGCAAACCATGAGTAGTTAGAGGAAGAGGGCATCTAGACATACTGAGAGTGCAGCTCAAGTTTCCTCAAGCCAAGATCGAGCAGCTAACAAAGAAGGTCAAGAACCTCAATAACCAGCTGGTGATGAAGGATAACTAGCTGGTCATCGCTTTCACAAAAAAGACTAAAATGGACGAGCTGCTACATCAAGCCAAAATAGATGCGTAGCACGGCTATGATTCTAGTTAGATGGCGGGGTATAATATAGCTATTCAAGATGCTCGAGTAAAATTTTATAGAAAGCTTTTGCTAATGTGATAGGAGGCTATGCAACAGTTTATGTTGTGCTCGGTATGTCAAAATGTGAGCATTGTCTTCTCATTAGATGATGCTAAGAGTGCATTCGATAAAGCAGTGAAGTAGGTGGAATATCTGGGCTATGCTTTTCAAGTAGAGGATAAAGATCACATCACCCCATTTTGGATGAACAACTATGGATGTATCTCGAGCCCAATGAGGCAATTATTGAAGAAAGAGCTATAGGAATTACCCCAGTCGAGCCCCTGACTAAGGCATAAAGGAAAGAGACTGAGGTAACGAAAGAGTTTGGGTTTGCAAATAGCTTTACCTTTGAGATTCGTGACAACATGGTCAATGCTGCTCTGTTCCTATATCCTACTATAGTGATTTTCTATCAATAAGGATGGGGCATTTTGACCGACCCCAACTGTTGTTCCACTCACTGCTACTGGGCCTGAGCAAGAGACAGATAACCCAGTGGTGGTTCCCATCCTCTCGAGTGATAAGCTCGATCAAGCCATAAAAGAGGATGCTCAAGGGGCTCAAATTAAAGGTGTAGGGTTGAGCAATTGTTGAAGTTTTATTACATGTATCTGCTCACCCTATGAGGTACTATTTTGTAATTTTTTTTCTTTATCTTTTTTATTTTTTACAAGGTTGTAATCGAAAGCTTATAAATTGAATGAAACGTCATTTTATGCTCTTTGATGTGTACAAATAAGTTTCTTTTTTGTTTAACGCTTTCAATTTTTTGAATGTCAATTATTAATGAACAACAATTTGATCACAAATAACACAACTCTAAAAACAAGAATCATGGTCAATTTGAATCAATGAATGCAAAAATAATGAAATTGATCCAAGATATTGGTCGACATTAGGGTTGATTTAGGCTATTATCATTGCACTTAAATGAGTGCTTTTGTTGAAACAATCATATTAACTTAGTACTTCAAACAAAGTTGTCTTCGACTACAGGGTTGAATTTTTGGTTTGTTGTTAATGAATAAAGTTGTGGTCAATTAAGAATGAACTGATTGCAAGTGTAATGATTAATCACATTGTCATGATGTTTTCACAAGGTTCTCCTTGACTATGGGGTTGAGTTCTTAATTGAGCCTATTAACTTAGAGCGCTAAATAGTTTTTAATCATTTTGGTCGACTTTAGGGTTGATTGCAAACTTCAAGTTGGCTCAGGCTGAAAAGCCTTAATTTAGCAACTTTAAGCTATTGTTTATGTCGACTATGGGGTTGACTATGAATATTGAGCTAAAACGCCTCGATTCGGTGGCTTGAAGCTATTATTTTGGTTGACAATAGGGTCGACCGTAAATGTTGGGTTGAAAAGCCTCGATTTGGAGGCTTGAAGCTGCTGTTTTGGTCGACTACGAGATCGACCGTATAATGGAGTATAATGCTGTAGAAAGTTAAGAACTTCATTTACATGATGCAGTATACTAGAGACTTAAAGTTTCTTCATACATAAAACTTCTTTAAATTTATAGCATTCCAAGATCATAAGAACTCGTTGCCGTTCATGTTTGCGATTTGATTTATATTGTGTTTTAGCACCTTGACCACAATTTAGGGTCCTTCCCATTTTGAGTTGAGTTTGCCAACGTTCTTCGACACTTCTACTTTTTTGAGGACAAGATCCCTGGCCTTGAGGCTATAGGGTTGAACTCTTTTGTTGTAATGCTTTGTTATCTTTGATCTGTAGTGTTGCATAGTATTGTTGGCTTCTTGTCATAACTCATCGATGGTTTCCAAGTCAAGTTTCTTTTTGAATATATTTCTAATTGGGTTGAAATAGATTACCCAAACTATGAGTTGTATTAATTCAAATGGTATAATTACTTCGGAGTTGTAGATCAAACTATAAGGGCTATGACTGATAGCTACTCGAATGGTGGTTCTATATGCCCAAAATACTTCGGGGAGGTCATCTACCTAGCTCGACTTGATCCCTTCTAGTCATGCCTTAAAGTGGTTGAGTACGATTCTATTTGTCACCTCGATCTGGCTATTAGCCTGCGAGTTCCTAATCGAAGTAAAGTGTTGACGGATGCCTAAAACTTTGTACCAATTTTTTATGTTTTTGCTCTAAAATTGGGTTCCATTGTCTGAGATCAAGACCTTGGAGAGATCAAAATGACAGATAATGTTCGTCCAAATGAAACTCTTGATGGCCATATTAGTTAATTTTAAGATTGCTTTCACCTCGACCCATTTGATGAAGTACTCGATTGCAACAATAATGAATTTCCTTTGGCCTGATGTCTTTGGCAAGGAGCCAACTATGTCGATCCCCCATTAATATTTACCATTGATACAGCAGGCTAGTGTGGTATGTTCGAATGGACTTGGCAAGATGGGTACTTTCTGGCATAATTAACTATGTCTTTCGATAACGTCAGCCAAAAATATCTATATTTGATAATTTTATTGGCCAAAGATCGTCCTCCAAAGTGATTTCCAAAAATACCTGTGTGGATTTCTTATAAAACCTTATGGGCTTGGTTTGGGTCCAGGCATCCTAAAGGTGGTCCGAAGATCGACCTCCTATAGAGTTGAGCATGCTCATCAAGAGCAAATTTAGCTATTTGACCTCTAAACCTACGTGCCTCATTTTTGTCTTTAGGAATTATTCCCTGACTTAAGTAAAGCTTTATTATATCCTACCATGAAAGAGCAACTTCTTTGATGTTTCCCATAAAATTCTATTGGAGAGCGCATATGGTTGGTTTGTTTGTGACTAGAATATTATTATTTTATCTCTAGTCTCTCTTGTCGAGCTAGTGAATTTGGATAGGGCGTCGGTGTGCTTGTTCTTCAATTGAGGCACCTAACTCAGGGTGAATTTTTTGAATGACTACTATAACCTTTTCACCTCAGCCAAGTATTGGCCTATCATGGAGTCCTTGGCCTTAAAGTTTCCCTTGATCTATTTTGCAACTAGCTAGGAATCCATGATAGCCGCCAACTGCTCGACCCCATGATCTGCTATCATCTTTATTCTCCCAAGAAGTGCTTTATATTTTTCTATGTGGTTGATGATCAGGTAGTCAAGTTTGATTGCAAAGTTATACTCCTCTGCTAGTGGAGAACGGAGTGAAACATCTATCCACCCTTCTGAAGTGGTTGCTGACCCATCAATGTGCAAAGTCCACACGAGAGGAGTGTCACCATCCTGATTGGGGAGGTCGAGTCACTCGACAATGAAATCAGCTAAAACCTATGCTTTTATGGCCATTTGGGGTCAAAATGTGATATCAAATTCTCTCAACTCAATGGCCTACTTGGTCAACTTCCTGACATGTCTAGTTTAGAGAGCTTCTATTTTAATGACTGGTTTATCAACATAATAATTACATAGGACTAAAAGTATGGTCACAGTTTTCAAGCTGTGGTGGCCAGGGTGAGAGCGAATTTCTCGATCTCAAAGTAGTTGTGCTCGGGGCCTTATAATACCTTGCTATAGTAATAAATGGGTTAATGACTTTTATCCCTAGTCGAGACCAAAACTGAATTGATCAAGGTTGTAGATATAGCAAAGTACATGTGCAGAATTTTGCCTAGCTTTAGTTTGGCGAGCATAGACGGCAAACACTAATATTGCTTGAGTTCGACCAAAGCAATACGAAAAACCCATTAAAAGTCTTGTCACACTATTTTATCTATTGAAAGCCTAATATCTTTACACTCTTAAGTATCTTTAAGAAGGGTAGGCTCTTATCAGCCAATTGAGCAATGAACCTACCAAGAGCTATCCCAAACAAATGCTACATGTCCCTGACTATTCGGGGTGGGGCGATGTCTAAAACTACCTAAGTTTTCTATGGATTCACTTCAATGCTCCTTTAACTAACTATGTAGCCCAGGAACTTGCCTCCTCAAATCCCAAAGATATATTTATTAGGGTTTAACTTCATGCCAAATGCCCACAGTATGGAAAATGTGTGGTTGAGGTTGAGTAGATGATTCTTAGCTTGCTCTGTCTTGACAATCATATCATCGACGTACACTTCCATGAACTTTTTAATCTCATTTTTGAACATAAAATTTACCAATCTTTGGTAGGTTGCTCCTGCATTTTTGAGTCCAAAAGGCATGACCAAAAAATAGCCCCATTGGAGACAATGAAAGAGATTTTATCCCTATCATCGAGTACCATGAATATCAATAGTAGCCTTGAAAAGCATTCATTATACTCAACAATTCACAATCAACAGTAGAATCAACTAACAAATCTATGTAAGGCAGAGGGTAAGGATATTTAGGACAAGCTTTATTCAAATCGGTAAAGTCATTACACACACCCTTTTTTTTCTCATTCTTGAGAATGAGTACAACATTACAAAGTCAAGAAGGGTATTGAATTTCTACAATATATCATGCATCTAAGAGTTTGTTGACCTCTTCTTCAATGATCTAGCATTTCTCAGCATTTAAGGTCCTCGTCTTTTGCTTTACTGGCTTGTGTGAGTGTTGTATATTGAGGCGATAGATAATGACACTATGGTCGAGTACTTAGAGGTCAAATGCTTTCCATGCAAACACGTAGATGTTTTTGCACAGGAAATCAATCATAAGATACTCTATATGGTAGCCCTTGTCACTTTCTATCTTAGTAGTCTTGTCGGGGTTCCCAGGTTCTAATTCGATTATTTTAAACTCCCCAACGAGCTAGACCTTGGTGTCTTCTAGTTTTTTTTCTTGCTCGCTTGTACCTTCTCAGGTTTCCCTTTAGGGGCATTCTTTGAGGGCTTCAGTTGTGGTTAGCTCTTCTGCTTAGTGGGCTCGACCGAAATAGTATAGTAGCACCACGACTATTTGATGTTACACAAGAGCTAGCCTATACCAGCTGTGGTTAGGAGTTTAATTTTCATGTGGTAGGTCAAGACGATGGCCTAGAAGTTGTTCAGAGCTAGTCGCCATATTATGATATTGTAAGCGAATAGAGTATCAACAACCAGATAATTGATCATGAGAGTTTTTCTGGGGGGTTTCCCCAAATGATGTGGACAGGTTGATAGATTCCTCAAAGATGATTTTCAACCCTCCAAAGCTGACCAGTGGTGTACAAATTGGCTTGAATTTTAGCTGCCCCAAATTCATTCTTTTCAAGGTTAACAAGAATATAATATTCGCGGAACTGCCATTGTCAACCAAAACCTTCCTTACTTCAAAATTGGCTATCTCCACCGATACAACCATAGGCTAGTCTATCTTATAGTCAAATCCTTTGTGCTCGAGTTGGTCGAGGTCGTTATTAATGAAAGAAATTAATTCAACATTGGTCCAGTGTTGAATTGAAAAACTATTTGGACCAGGGTGGACTTGGTGAATTTTAGGCTCCATTGGGTCTGCCTTTTAGTAGACTGCAAGTCCCCCCTAGTGGGACTCCCAGCAATCATGTCAATAACTCTTCGAATGGGTAAGCATGGATCTTGAGCAGTTTATTTCCTTTATCTTTTTTCTTTGGGCTGATCAACCTTTCACTATGGAAAGTCTGGTTGGTCTTACCCTCTTCTTGCCTAGTGCTCTCATCAACATACTTTTTGAGTGGCTTTGTCAAATCAACCTTTCAATTTCATCATGCAAGTTGAAACAGTCTTCAGTGGCATGGCCTTTTTGTTTATAAAAATGGTAGTACTTCTTTGATCTTTTCATCGCCTTAGTCTCTATCACTTTTCTGGGATTTTTCTAGAGGTTTTCATGCTAGATGAAAAATAACACCTCTTTCCTAGGAAGATTTATAGTCATGAAAGTGCTTGATGGGAGATCGACTACTTTTCCTATTCTAACGATCATCTTTCTCTTTATTTTTCTTTTTGTTGACCTCAGGGTTTCTATGTTGAAGCTTATTCATGTCCTTCTAGGTTATGTATCTTTCTGCAAGATCAAGTAGTTCTTTCATCGACCTGGGTCACTTGTGCACCAGAGCATTGGCGCACTCCTTATGTCAAAGACCCAAGAAGAGTACATCGATTAGGAACTCGATCCATGAGCTGTCAATCTTTAGCCCTTCAATGTTGACCCTAGTGAAAATCATGAAAGGACTCTCCTTCGCTCTGCTTGACTGTATGTAGATGTGTGTGAGAGAGTTTTACCTTTCTCCAAGTGATAAACTAGTGTAAAAATTTATTGCAAAACTAGTTGTAGGAGTTGATCGACACTGTCTCAAGCTTCACGAACTAGTCGAATGTAATGCCCAAAAAAGTGATCACTAACATCTTTGCATGAATGTACTCATTATGCCCATGCAATTACATCAGATGCTCAAACTAGAGAAGGTGCTCATTGGGGTCGATCAAACCATCATAGCTGGCCAAATTGGTGAGGACTTTAGCATCAATAGCGATGCACTCCTTGATAATATTCTGGATGAAAGGTGACTTCCTCTCTCGATGAGAACAAGGGATGCCATCGTTATACAGGTTTCTATCTGTGTTTCTCCTCAAAATCTCCTCGAACCTATGATTTAGCTGCTGGACTTGGTGAGAAACTTCGTTCCATTTCTCTCAATCAACCTAAGTTAGGTTTCTATTCGACTAAGGTCTTGCGCGTTTGACCCTATCATGCTGCGGGGCTTGAATGGGTCAAACGCCATGATCAATAGAATTTGCGACCTATTCCCGAGGGTTTTGTCAGGGCTCTTCTCTTGGAAAACACCCAAAGCTTTCCTCGCATCATAGCGGAGGCATCTGGTCTTTATTTGACCCTTCTCATCTTTGGCGGGTCATTTTTCTCTCCAGGTGGGTTGGGGCAACGCACTGGCCACTAGCCTCAGCTAGATCATATGGCGATTCAGAGCGGTGGAAAGTTGGGTAGAGATCTATGCAGAAATTTGCTCGCTTATGAGTTGCGTTAGCTAGGGCATAATTAAGGTGATCACTTCCTCTAGCTGGGCATTAGGCCCTGGTAAATCAATCTCTTGCTGAGGTCAAAGGAGAGGTGTTAGGGACCTCCAATTCTCCTCTCTCTCTAAAGTAGCTCACCTAGTGTTAACTATTTCTCAATTACAGACACTAGTTTCCACAAATGGCGCCAAATGATGAGAGTGAAAACTGTATTTACTAGTTTGAGGTAGGTTGTTGATAATCGACCTGCCATGTCGAGTGAGTGAGCTTCTAATATATTTGGGCTGAGTCCTGCAATCACTAGCAAATGTCAAGCTAGTTAAGGTGCCCCCATTTAAGGCACTCTAATGCTCAAGTTAGTAACTGATCGATTGAACGAAGGAGCAATAGAGTAAAGGCTTTTTAGTAAAGAATGGCATACATGTGAGAGGCTGGCTATGGGGTATTTATAACTTCTCCAGATGATGGATATGTCTAAGTTGCCCTTGTCATATAGATAAGGCTTCTGTCCTTGCATGGGAAGTTTTAGGTTTTCTCCCATTTATGTACTTTTTCAGGTGGCTTCATCCCCAACTTTTAGGGGCAAGTTAGTATATAGGGGCGTGCCTCCAGTCTAGCACGATAGGGTAGGCAGTATTAGGGTGGCATGTGCCATTAATATCGAGGCATGCCGCTTGCCAGGGCATTTAATATGGCAGAGATACGACTCTGCTAGAAGTCGACCAGCTAGGTTGATGTCCAAGTTAGAACACAAACAGTTTTCACATTCTGTAGGGTTGGTCGACCTCATTTGTTTGATATGTGTTCTAGTCGAGTGGAACTAATGTTGCCGGGGGCACGAGCGTGGAGCAAGTCTAGGAGGTCAAATGAGGTCGATTCCAAGCTTAGGCTTTAATCATGAGATGGGCTTCGCCCCTTATACATGGGTCGATGGTAATTGGGTTGGGCCTATTGGACCTTCTCATATCAATAATACTATAATTTTTTTTATATTTCACTATATTTCTGTATACTTTTAAATAAATAAAAAGAAATAAATTTAGATAAAGTAATTGTAGTGCAACTCTAGACTAGCAATATTAAGTTGTGCATAGTAATTACTCTACGCATAAGTTATATTTATGAAATTGTAAAAAAAAATAACAAAGGTGTTTTGAGGAGATCATCAAAAAATACATCAAAAGAGAGTTGACACTTTATTATTAGCATTGATTAAGTGAAAAAATTTATTTTATCACAATAATAATTTTCATAAGTTTAACATTGAGAAAAATTGTATTTATAATTAGGTGATGCATTTATAGTGACAATTAAATTTCTGTCACAAGTTATAACAATAAAATTTGCCATTTTTTCGCCATAGATATCATTAATTATCAATAGTAATAATTTAAAGCATGATTTTTTTTATATTGTGACAAAATAAAAAAATATTATTACTTAAAAAGTATTATTGCCGACAAAACTAAAACAATTGTCACTTATTATACATTAGGGCCAATTACATCCACCTCCCCTAAGGTTTGGCGTAATTATAAAAAAATTCTCATTATTTTGAAAATTACATTTACTCCAATAAACTTTCAAACTAAAATTTAATGCTAATGGAAAGTGTAAAATGATCAAAAGGCCCTTCCATTAAAAATTAAAAAGAAAAAAGAAAAAAAATAGAAAACTAATAGAAATACCCTTAGACCTATTTGTAATATTTTTGAATTTAGGGTTTATTTGATATACTTTTATCACCTTCAATATTTTAAATATATATATATACACACATATATTATATTATATACAAACATATATAAATTTACTATATGTATCTATGTGTATGTATACCACCCCACCATCAACCCCACTGCTACCATCATTGCCATCCCCACCAGTAGCGGCCCACTATTGCCATGGCAACAGCAGGTTGTTATAGTGGCAACAAATTGCTGCTTGTTGCCCAGGTTACCACGGCAGTAGGTGAAAGAAGAAGGGAAAGATGGGAGGGGGATGCACTGAGTGGGGGCAATGGGTAGGTGGGATGGGGTTTTATACTTTTATTTTTAAAAAAAATTATTTTTTTAATTAATAAATAATTTAATGAACATATATATTTAAATTTTTTATTTATTATGTTTTAATTATTTAATTAATTAATTTATAAGTTTATCATGATAGATTTAATTTATTTTAATTTTTTTTACTTATTTTACTTTTTAGTTAAATTGAATTGAATTTTATTAAAATATTTTTTAAATATTACTATTTTAATATTAAATTATTAACAATATAAATCTATATTTAACATAATTTAATATTTTATATTTTAATGATATAAATTTAATTAAATTATTTTAGATATGTTTATTATTTTTAATATTATTGAATGTATCATTTCAATTATTAAAATTATATGTTCCA
>JACGDI010005221.1:252124-259624 GCA_014898725.1 Jacaranda copaia | reverse complement strand
ACCTATATCAATGACAAAAAATACTAGCTTTTGTTACTCTTGATGTTGGACCAAGAAATCAAGTTTTTTGTTCTTGATGCATGTCTCTCCTATTCTAGTACTACTAATATTTTCAATTATATTTCCAAACACATAAATTAGGGTAAGACATCTTCTTACAAAAACTAAACCCTGATTGTTTTTTATTTTTAAATGTATTTTTATTATTTAAAAATCAATTATAAACAACTTATTATCATTTTCACTAAAATCATTTTTAATTCAATATACACTTTCCATTAACTTATAATATATTTTCTTCCAACAACTTATGTATCTTCTTTCTCAATTATTATTATTATTATCATTTTCCACCTATAACCTATTACATCCTATTTCTCTAACTATCTTTTTGAATTTTAAAAGTACTAAAAATAAAAAATGAAAATAAAAAATAACCAAACGACGCTAAGAAATATTTCTGGGTTCCTAGGACCCGTTTGGTTTCATTTTTAAAGCTCATTTTCATATTTTCTACTATTTTAAAAATAAAACACATCATTTTTTAATATTTTCATCCAACATCATTTTTATTTTTATTTTCAAAAAAAATATTCCAATCATCTATATATCTTCTCCTAATTATTTATATATTTTTTCTCTATATTCTATTATTTCTATTTCTCTCTACCTATAACCTATTAAAATCAATATAATTATTATTTTTTTAATAATTCATTCAAATACAAAATTATTTTTAAGTCATTTTTATTAACCGATTTTTTAAATTTTAACAATAATGAAAATGAAAAATAACCAAACGAACCTAGAAATATTTTAGGGTTCCTAAAAATTTAAAAACCTTTAAGTTATGTTTAACTTTAGGTGTGGTGTTTGTTCTCAAATGTTCTCTTGCCACTCTCAAAATGGTACACGTGGCAGGCGAGGGCTAAAGGCTCAGGTCTTAGGATTTATGGTGAGAAGGTCGCGGCAGAGCCTCATCAGTCATCAGAAGAAATGCGTGTGTTGGATGATAGATGCAGTAGGGATGAAAAGTACTCGGGGGCTGGGGAAGAATAGGGCCCTAAGGTCCCTCTCACCGACCGACAACAGAGTGATGGGGAGCAATGTGGAGATCTTTCGGGCCTAAATTAATATCTCAGAGTGGGCTATATTGCTTGCATGTCTCTATTTGCAGAAATCTCATATCTGTAGAGGGACACACATAAATATGTATGTATAGGCATTATATATATTACAAGTGTTCATGAGGAAAAAGTGTGTTGTGGGGCGATAATTAATGTGTTCACGTCTCACATGCTCTTCTTGTGGGACTTGGCACAAACATCTTGGCGCTTTAGCATTTCCCCCTCAAACTCTCATTATTACTTTATAAATAAGAATGGGAGGCAATTTAGATGGGTAGGGTGGATTTGGATGGAGTTAAAATTGAGGTATAACTATTGTTTAAAAAATCGAATTGGGTCGGGTGGTTGAATCGATTAAATTGTCGAATATTCTATAAATCGATTCGATTTAGAGTAAAAATCGATAGCTAAAAAAAATCTTTATATTTTATGAAAATCATATGAATCGGTAATTGGACTGTTTGAACCATTCATTATTTATGAAAATCGAACCGATTCATTTATTTTCTTTTCTTCTCATTTATTTTTGACGTAATTGAACTTTTTTTTTTTTGGCTTAATGTGAATCTTTGAAGTTAAGATACATTTTAAAAAGGTAAAACCTAAAACACGCAAACAAATTTACAAAATAAAAGTTCCAAATCAAATCTAACATTTTAATTTTTCGATCTAGCTAGAAGATAGAAACCTTTAGTCTCTTATCCAACCTATGTGCTCTTGGTTGTATCTTTCAAGAAATTCTAACTTGTAAAATTGAACAATATAATTTAGACTCTTTATATTTTATGTTTGGTATTTTATTAACTTTTAAGTAGTATATAAAATATACGATATATATTACATAATTATGACGTTACGGTTTAATTATGTTTCATTTACGATTTGATAAATGGTTGAACCAGTAAACCATGAACCAATAAATTTTTCAGTTCAATGAACAGTTCAATTTTTCAAACATTGAGTATGACATTAATTTTCTCAATTCTAATCCAACTCAACCTGATTCGTATTAGATCATATTCGAATCAACCTAATTTTTATTAGGTCAACCTGTAAACCCAAATTCATCCAACCCAAACTTGTCAACTTGATAAATAAGTTCTTTTGACTTTTTATATCAACAGAAATGGGCCTTTTTTTAAAATTTTTTTTTAAAATTTATCTCATATTGAACATTTAAATGACCTTTGTATTATTTAAATTTTGAATTTGTATAGACTAATTCATTTAGTGGGAGAATGGTGGGTTTTGATGCGCAGCAATTTTTTTTTTTTATGGGTGGGGTTTGGGGGTTGTAAATTGGAACGTTGTGGTAATGGAAAAACTCTTGTGTTATTTATTTATTTATTTATTTATTACTTATTAAAATTAAAATTATATTTCTATTCTGCAGTTATAAATAGTTGTTGTTTGTCAAGATGAAGGTTGAAGTTGTTGGCACTTGGGAGACCACAATAGAACTAGGCAACGAGCGGGATATCATTCCCATAATTAAAGAAATTGAAGAGGATGTTTGGGTTGCCTTATTTAAAACATCTTATAAATTTTTATATTTTATAAAATATTTTCAAAACTTACACAATATTATAGTTTATTTTAAATATAAGGTCTAAAATATTTAGATAAATAATATCTTAGACTTTATAAGGTATTAGTAATGATAGTTTTAGAATTGATACAATTGAAATTATAAAAAGTTGTTAGGATTTTAAAATAAATTAGAGATTTTATATTTTTTAAAACGAGTTTATAGGGCCCTAAAATTTTTATTTTGAAAGTTTATAAAATTTGCAAAAGATTCACCTAATACTTTATAACATCTCATAAAATACTTTTAGAAATTTATAAGTTCACCTGAATATCCCTAAACTTGACATGGTCAAAGCTTTTTTAATTATCCAATTTTTTTCCCCCCAATTCAAAGCATTAAAAGTATGGAAAAAAATATATTAAAAAAACATCAAATTACTGAAACTCACGATTCGGAATGAAATTGGGTTGATATTGTCTAATGTAGAAACAAGACATTGGCATGATTAAACCCAAAATTCACAATGTTTGGATCATTCAAATACTTGATATTGGGCTGGGTCACTTAATCTTCTCAGGAGGAATGATGTATAACTTGGTCCATTTAGGCATTTACCACATTCCATGGGCTTCTCAGAATCGCATAGCTTTGTCTAGGGCTATAGGCTACATATAGATAGGATTTTAATCCGAATTCAATATAAATCAAATTCAATTTTAAAATTTGTATTTGATTAAAATATTCGATGAATCAAATCTGATTATAAATATCTGTAATTCGAAATAAGTGAATCGCATATAAAATTAAGCAATTTGATTAGTTAAAGATTCGAATTCGAATTTTAATAAATTTTTATTAAATTAATACTTTTATTATAATATTAATAAAGATTTTAAAATAAAATTTATATATTATATTGACCTGATATCTATATTAACGTCTATATTATGCTATTGATATTGAGCATTCAGCCTAAAAAATAAAAGAGATACTAATAAAATGTCAAACACAATAATGTATAATAGTTTATTTATGCATTAATATAAACATATAATGTGAAATAGAGGTTTAGTATTCAAATATTTAACTTTTAGATTAATATATAATAAAAATTGTTAAACATTCAAATATGATATGAATTTACTTTATAAATACAATATTTTTATACAATCTACAAGGAAAAAAAAAATATTAAATCAGTTTTTTTAAATTAAATTTTGGGTATCCATCGGATTCTAATATGGTATTAAATAACAAAGATCCTATAAGAAATCAGATTGAATTCGGATATGATTGATCTGATCCAAATCCAACCCATTAACAACCCTAGCTTTGAACATTTAGGGGGCAAAAATAAAAATAAAAATAAAACCACCACCTGAATCAAATTCAAAAAAATAAAGCAAACTTGTTAAATATGCAATTAAAGGAGTATATAAGAATTAACAAGCTGTATATAATTTCTTACAAGATTATGAGCTACTTTAATTAGCCCCAAAGGGTTCTCACTATCTGAATAAGGTCATGGCTCTTGCTGCTGGTCCATCACATAACAGCCAAACGAAGCCATAAGAAGAAAGACAACGTGATATTCAGCCACAGAACTGCTTGCGCTTGAATTTAACATCTCGTATTTTACAAAGCTGAGGGGAATAAGGATTTCCCCTAGACTAAAGAGCCGGTGCAGATATAACAATCTATTTACCATGGCATAGTTCATGTTGCAACATTCATGATTCAACCATTTCTCTTTATATACAGTTTTTAGTTTGTTCTTATGTTGAGAGTAAATTGATGAGAGGTGCGGCGGGGAAATCAGTTACAAGCACTTAATTAATTAGACTTGTTAAATGCCGTCAAAACTTGTGATTAATTTCATTTAAGAGAGACACAATGGAGAAACCGGCAGTATTGTTTATCAATTACCAAGGATGAAATTTTACTGTTAGAGAATACACAAGAGTGGATTTGTGAGTTATCACTCAACCAAATGATCAGTAAAACTTAATCAATTTTCAGTATTTATTCATCTGATTGATCCAACCAAGCCCCCGATTCTTCCAAATCTTCCTGGCTAGTGAATAGTGATTTGTTTGCACCAGTCGGATGGAAGAGTTAATGTAATTTGGCATGGTGGGCAACTGGGCAAATTCTCCCTGTTTGATGATTGTCAGCTTACTTTAAGTTAAAAAATAAAAATACACTTTTGTTCCCCTTACTTACCTTGACATTTTTGGGTTTTCCGCAGTGAAATATCTGATGTTCAGGCTACAACTGAAAAGCTCTCTTTCTTCTTCTAGGACAGCATGAAAATAGCTAGAAGTAGCTCAAACGTGGCTAAATCCACGAGTTGATATTTGTTTTGAAATCTGCAAACCCTAGGGGCTAGGGATATTACTTCATTCAAGAACATAATTGTGAAGAATAAATCCAAGTGCAATTAAAGACAACACCGCCTCAGCAACAGAGGCAGCAAACCTTTCAACTGAGTAGAGATCTACAAGCACAATTAAAATCTTGTCCTGCCCAGACCAACCAACCACTCAAAAATTCTTTTCCATGAAGTACATGATTCATTAGCATTCAATCAAAATATAAATCCCAGAAACCTAAACACGAAAAATCACTAAGTTTCCATCGGTGAACTCAAATTGTTAATGGAGCATCAAAGGAGTGGATGAGATATGTGAGCACCAAAGCCAACAACATCAGGCCATACGCAATGCCCTGGTCAATTGTTGTCCCTGGGGAAAGACAATATAGCTAGGTCAGTTCTACTCACTTCTACTAAAATAAAATGCATCGATAATTAGCAAAACACAAGAAGCCACCCATTCCTTTCCAATTCCTCAGACTGCCGTTCAATATTCTTCCAAGCCCAGTTGCTTTCCATTAACTTCAAGTTCTAACACTATTTGGTGCAGGAAAAAACACAACCCATTTATATGAGAAGGATGCACTGACTTAGAAGATGAATTTGTTGTTTCTTGGGGGGTTTTAACTTTTAACTTCCATGTTGATCAAAAAATTAATTGCTTTGACTAAGTAACCAATCAGGAAACGGTCAGATTGATGTGAAAACAGATTGAACCAAAGCCAATAAAATCCCATTAGAGAGAGAGAGAGAGAGCGAGAGAGAGAGAGAGAGAGGGAATCCTAAACAAAAAGCAGGAGCAAAGCTCTCGCTCTCCTAAATATCTTAAACAGCACTTCCATGATTTTCTAACAAACTAAAATAAAAGGAAAAATACCCAAAACACTAAAGAAAAAACTCACCGTCGCTTGTTGGAGCAGGAGCAGGGGCCAGAGCGTCATGGACGTGGCCCTGAACAGCAGGCATAAAGATTGCAAAAACAAGAGCTAATGTAGCAAATATGCCAAAGGAAACCTTAAAATTAACTGCCATTTTCTGCTTTTTCTTTCTCTCCTCTGTGCTATTAGCCCTTCTAAGGAATTAGATGGCTATATTCACAGAGGAAGAAAGAGAGGGAGAGAGAGAAGAATAATGCACCACCAAATTGCAAACTGATATTACGCCAAGGAAAAGGAAAATGCCTAATCTTCTTTTTTAGCTGGGTGGTGGGGGAAGGAAATGGCAAGCATGTTTTTATGCAGCTTTTAATACTGTTATTCCATGTGCTTCTCTCTTTGGATTCCATTCGTACAACTAATACCGGGAGAGCCGGTGGTCCGTGAAAGAAGATGAAATAAATAATATAATATATATATATATATATATATATATGAATAATGCACCATTATAATAATATTAGGGGGCAGAAGTAACTCAAACAAATTTGGGATTTGATTATTAATTTCACGGAACTTGAAATATTGAGCCTTTTGGATTATTTGAAATACTTTTTTTAAAATTCTTTTAAGCTGTTGTAAAATATTATCAAAGATAAAAATATATATTGATATCATGATTAAGTATTGATGCTGCTGAGAGTTGAGGAGTCAGGTGCTCCGGTTGATTCAAGTGTTTTGGGGTTTGAGATTTGCAACCACGAATACACGTCAGCTAGCCGAGAGGCTCTCGGCTATGGCACTCCGACACTCAAGTTAGATTTCCAGTAGATCGGAGAATATAGAGAGAGTATGCAGTAAACAATGTATATAGCATTACTTTGAGCGTGGTGGTGCTTATAGTATTTATAGTCTGATGAGGGTGTAATTTTACCCAAATACCCTTATCAGGTGTACTTGGCTTTTCCCATGACGGGGGGTTGGGAGTCATTCTCTGCTCAGATCCTGGTACTGTGCCAGGTGGCGCAATCTTCTATTTTTCTGGATAATCATATTAGTAGGAGCGTGTTCCTGCTAGAGTTGTTGGTAGGGTTGCCAGAGTTGTTGAAAGTGGTTACATCCGTTAGCAGTAGTCACATCAGTTGCCACTGTCATCAATGCTGAGAAATTCAACTTGTCCAACTTACAATCGGAGGTCGATTCATATCGATCGGACTTGGATGCTAAAGCTTCGAAAGTGGCTCTTAGGTCAATACAAGCCGACCGCGGGGCTTACCAAATGGGGTCGATATAGGTCGACCAGACTGATGTGCCTTTGGGTTTCATAGGCTGTCTCTTTTGAATCTGGGCCTGTTGGGCCTACTGGATTATATCGTACCGAGTTTGGCCTCGTGGGCTGTCTCATTTGAAGTTGGGCCTACTGGATTATCCTATATCAAGTATTTATATTTAATTTTTTTTCTAAAATATCCTAATTTTGATTTGAAAATATTAAGTAAAATTTGAAGAAATAATAATATATATTTTATATTAATGCACTCAAAGGCAATGACGAATTATTAAAAATAACATGTTATTGTTTGAGTTTGAGTT
>JACGDI010005221.1:228310-242136 GCA_014898725.1 Jacaranda copaia | reverse complement strand
GAGAGAGAGATGGGTGTTACAAGGTTTAGGAAACAAAGGAAAGAAAAAAAAAACAAAACCATTAAATTAAGGCCATTTTAGTTATTTTAAGGGGGTGGGGAGTGAAGTTAAAATTGAAACTTTACATGGGGAGTCCTAACTAAGAAAGACATGAGTGGAGATTGAATGCTAAAGTGAAAGTGGATTTGGGGATTTTTAAATAGGTTGCCCTTATTTTTTCCTCTTTAGGAAACCAACTTGTGTCATATAATCAGTCAATATATATTCAAATAAATTATCGTGATTAGAGATGGGAATAGGTCAGGCTACTCGTCAGGGATCCATGACCTACACTGTTTATAACCTACCTTAACCTAGCTTATTTAATAAAAAGGTCAGGTCATGGCTTAAAATGCAGTATTTTTAACTAAATAGGCTATACTTAGACTCTTCTAAGAACTTGCAAAGCCTAACAAGCCAACCCGTTTATCATTAATTACATAAAAAGTATAATAATAGAGAAATAACATTAAACGGCTAATTGTATTTGATTTCTTTAATTAATCCTATATGAAATCTGTTATGTTGTTTAGTATTACTTTTTATTGAAATGAAACTATTTTATAATTAGATTTGAACTTTCATAATTATGCATTTGTTGTTTATTATTTTGATTATTTCTTATCAAGGTATATTATAAGTTTGAGCATATTAAAGATTTAAATTTATGTAATGTTTAAACTTAATTGAAGCCGTAGTAGAAAATAAGGTTTTAGGTAGGCTTTTAAGTCAAACTAAAGCTTTAAAATTTGTTAAAAAGGCTAGACTTAACTTTAATACAAAGCCTATCATAGATGCTAGGCTAGGCTTAGACTAGTCATTTGTAAAACAAGCCTGACTTATTTAAACCAACACCTAACCTGGTCTAGCCTATTTCCATACCTAGTCATGATGTCGATAAAAATAACATTAGTATACTTGTTACTAGTTGAATGATCTATCAATAGTAGGTTTGGGATCTAACTTTTAGTAGAACGATACGAGATTAGTGGTCGTATAGTCGTAGGTAGAATTCCAATGTGCTTAAATTAGTTAAGCTCTCTCTGGTTGCTCCTCTTATGTGCCAGGTACTATTTGTCTCATGTGGAATATCATCCTTTTGTACACGTGGCACTCTTCACAATTGGGATTTCTTCCTGTTTTCAGGTTTGGATCGAGTTGTAATCTGGCCCATTTCAAAAAGACGCAAACCTTGTGGACTATGCAGCAAATTTGATCCACTAGAGGGGATTTTAGTCTTTTAATAATTCAACATTATCATATTGATTATAAAATTAAGAATAATAGTATTAGTTTTTTATTTTATAATATTATCATTTTTTAATTCAGCAATTTTAAATATCCAAATTTCTTGTGATTTTGCTTTACCAATGCTGCAACACTACTAATTAGTGGTGTAAAATGAAAATAACAAATTAAACATGTTTTCTTTAACACATTGATGGAGATAACCTCCTCCTCTTTAAATGCTTTAGTAGTTAACAAATTTGACAGGTTAACCACACAAGGGCTAACATAATTTGGAATTTAAACATTTGAGATGGTCTTAACTGCTGATTTTTTAATCAAATACTGAACTTTAATATTTTTTATCTATTGTGCCTAAAATATCTTTATCTCAAAATCTAAATGGTTATTATCTGTATCCTTGGGCTAAGATTTTTCTTATTACTAAATAGGTAGTTCAATTAATTTGTTTCATTAATTTTCATAAACTAATATGGACTTGATATTCTTTATGGTAATAATATGTGAAACTAATCATATTTTTAATGAAAAATTTCAATTTAAATAGTATTTTTGTTGGCTACAGAAGTGGGAGACTCTCGTAAACATCACAAGGAGATTGCGGAATTAGAATACTTGGCGATGGTGAGTGGCATGGAGGATCACGTTCAAGAGATTGCTGCATCAAATGAGGTCTTTAATATATAACAAAAAAATTAAATTTTATAAAATAAAATTTTTAATACACATATTTTTAGTAAGAATTTCTTACTTTATGGGAAATATTTTTCATATAAAATATTACTATCTAAATTTTGTTTCCTAATTTTTTAAATGCAAAATTATTAATTAAATTTTATAATCAATTAATTTCTTCTAACATTAATTTCCTTTTCAATTGATAATATAATTAACTCATTCTATCTTTTTTGAGACAAGTGTTGACCTTAGGTAAGATTTTATTATTTTTCATTTTAAAAAACTTCATTCAACCATAGCAAAAGAAAAAGAAATTTAAAAAAGACAATTGAAGTTAATATTATTTAAATATTAATATTGAAATATTATTTAGTGATTATGGGTGTTAGTATTGGAAAAGAAGCAGATGTTATTTCGGTAAATAAAGAATAAGAAATAAAAGTATAGTAGAAATTTAAGAGAATTCAAAGTACTAATATTTAAATTTATATTTTTTGATTAATTATATTCAATTAATTATTATTAAGGCCTCTGAAGAAAGGCTTTATACTTTTTATAAGGCCTAATTTATTTATTTATTTTATTTTTTATTTTTTATTTTTTGAAAGCAAACATATGTCTGAAGCATCTAACTAAAGATATTATTTTTTTAGAGCCTTTAAAGCAAAAAGAATGGCCTTATATTTCTTTGTTTGAGGCCTAAAATATGAAAGAACAATATACATAGGAGGCCTCCAAAATTATAAGGTCTAAGGTAGTTGCTTTCTCGATTAAAGGTAGAGCCATTTCTAAGTAAATTTATGCTCTCATTTCAACTCTTCCTTACTAACTCAATTATTCTTTTTGATAGGAGTAGTTGGAGAATCAAGGTCAATCCTCTTTATAAGAACCAAAGGAAAAAACAAAAAATTTAAAAAATAACCTCAACACTTTTCTCTGGTAAAACTCCCTTGATTATACAAGATTTCTAACCATCAATGTTGATTATCTTATCGCGTCAAGTTTTAATCATAGGAGAATTTAGAATTGTCAATGGGTCGGATTTGAATCGAATCATGATAGATTTGAATCCGAATTCAATAGTAGTATATCATATCTGAATCCAATTCAAAATTCTAAAAGATTCATGATTGATATCCGGATTTGAATACTCTCAATTCATTATGTATTTGTTATTTTTCTAGAAATTTACAGAATTCAAATCCAAAATGTCCATCCGTGAAAAAACAGGCTTGCAACCAATTAATAAATAAATTCTCAAGTCTATTGATTATTTAAAAGCAATAATATAATATAACTTAATCATATTCATTCACAAAGTCATTGGATTTTAGATTGGATTGCTTATAATAGTACTTGTTTGATAGTATAAATGCATAATAGTTATACTTAATTCCTTAATCAACTAATGAAAGGCTTAAAGTTTTATAAAAAGAATATCATTTTGATCAAATTAAGGTCTGTGTTACATTCTTGCCCTACCATGATATTATGCTCCTGTTCAATGTTCTTCCAACATCATTTTCATTATAAAAATAGAGAAATAAATGATACAATTATGATATAGATAAGTTCAAAATCTAACATTTTATATGAAAAACATCTTGTTTAATATATTGCATATGAACTTATTACTTCTTCCATTCAAAAACCTACCCTGGCATTGCTATTAGGACCTTGTATGCACTATGTATAATACTATACATATGTACAATACTATATATATTCGAATTCACATTATTAATGGGCCGAATCGAGCAAAATTCACGTTTGCTTCATTTATTTCATATTACGAACCTATTTAATTTGATCACGTTGATCAAATCTTTTATTGGTTAAAAAGTTTAATTAATCAAATTGAGTTTGAATTAAAATCTACTCTATCAACAATCCTAGAAAAAAAACTAATTACCCCATGTCGCGGTTCCTCTAAGAAAAAAACTAATCATAATCATTGCTAGCCATGTTACGATTCCCTAAACAAAGTCTATCTGCTTGCTAAAGCTAGAAAACCAACCCCTTCTAAAGAGAGAATTTTTGCATGGTTCTTAGGATTTTATTTTCCTTTGTATACTACTAGCTTCTCCCTCTTTTGTCTTTTTTTCCCTTTTTTTTTGGCTAATTCGCTTGTCTCTTTTCCCGCGCATCCATTCTCTCTATCACCACCTTCATGGTGGCAACTGGTGTTGCCTCCTCTAAGCCTTCCCTTAACTAATATTTGCCCTATTCTCCCCATCCCCGCCCTCTTTCCCTCTTTTTTGCCCATTTTCCCTTGCTTTCCATTTCTAGTAATTTTTGCCCTAATAACTTGTTTCCTGCTTCTTCTCCCTTGATTTCCCCTCCTCCAACTATTGGCGATACCCATAATCTACTCCCTTCTCTTATCCATGACCAAAATTCCCCTTCTCATGGTATGCCCTTAAAATTTTCTGCTCGCCCACTCTCAATTCCATAATATCCCCAATTGTTCGCGAAAGTTGTCCGAGGTAATAGTGATGAATTCTTGAGTTAAAAACCTAACCCTCAATATGTCTACTGTGACCATTTCGATGTTAGAATGGGCAAAATCAATTCTAGAAATAGTGTTCCCACTATCTCCTTCTCCAGTGAGGAAATTTCAAATTTGGCAGCAGACCTCTAGTTTACCCAAATTGATAAGTTCTCTTTTAAAACTCCCAGGTTTGCATCTGTTGTCAATTTTCTTGAAGCTTGCAACGTTTTTAGGGGAGTTTTAGTTAGGGCTCTTAATTTCAGACACATGGCTATTGTCCTTAGCAATGCTAAAGATTATTCTTCTTTGAGACTTAAACGAGAATGGCTCATTGAGGGTTTCCCCATGAGAACCTTGGCTCGATTTCCAAATTTTGATTCTTCGCATGAATCCTTTATTGTTCTGGTGTAGGTCATATTATTGGTCTTCCACTTCATCCCTTCAAATAAAAACCTCTTTTTGCAAATACTGAAGCTTTTGGAAAACCTCCAAAAATGGATGAAGCTATTGTTAACACAGATAGACTGAGTTTTGCTAGAATTTGCATCAAGGTGGACTTGAATTAGTTTCTATAGAAGAAAATATTCATTGAATAGTGCACAAAATCCTCAACTTCTTAGGTGATTTATGAAAACATGCCTAAATATTGCTCCTTTTGTAAACACGTGGGCCACGATGTAGATTCATGTTATATCAACAAAAACACACCAAGACCTATCTAGTGCTGAACCATTCTAAAATAGGAAAAGAATAGTAAAGTTGAAAAGTCTAAAATAACTTAAGGGAAATCAATAAAGGCATCTTCGCTAAGTTATTTTGCGAAAGAGAAGTCAAATGGAGTCAAAAAACCAAAACATATTTAAGTTCACAATCCGTTTGAGGCTTCAAATACTAATGATCCTTGTCGGGATGTTGATGTTGGAAAATTTGATAAATGTTGTGATGAGTTGATTGATGATGTTGAATTGGGTGTTAGAAATCTATTTGATAGCAATATTGATGAGGAATGTGATAAAACCAATAAATTTGTTGATTCCCTACCTCTGCCATCCAAAAAAAGAAAGAAAAAACTTGCCCCTACACCTCAAGAACCAAGCACCCAGCCACCCCCACATATCTCCATCTCTATTAACCAAATAATAGATGATGCCTGCCACTCACAAAAAATTGCCAAGTCCCTTTCATTCCCTAAACATAAGCCACCTCTTCACCAACAACTTTAATCCACCTATCTTTATAGATAACCATCATACACTTAAATAGGAGAGGTCCAAATCTACCACCAAAAGGAGATCTTCATGCCCTTAACCTTCTCCTAAATCGATAATTCCTATAGCTAAAAAACCATATAAATCTAAATCAACCAAACTAAATAAAATCCTTAACCAATGAACAAGTTTCTCATTTGGAACATAAGAGGGATTGGGAACGTTAAATCTAAAAGAATTATCCACAATGTTGTTAAAGAGCATAAGCTAAAGTTACTTATGTTGTTGGAACCTATAATTCAGTTGGATGAGAGATTTATGCTCAAGTGCATATGCTTGAATAAAGGAATTGCTAATACTGACCAAAAACTTTGGTGTTTGTTTGAAGATGCTTTAAGTATTAGCATGTTTCATAATAATAATCAACTCCTCCATGTCCAAATATCTTGCTCTGCTTGGCTATCAGATATTGTGTGTTCTTTTGTCTATGCTAAGGGTTCGAAACTTGAAAGGAGACTGCTTTGGGATGATCTCAAAATATCTCTAATACTTGTGTACCTTGGTTTGTGGTGGGGGATTTCAATATTGTTTCGAGCGTTGAGGAAAAGAAAGGCGGGGCACCTCCTAATGTTTTGCAATGGAAGATTTTAGTGATATGATTTTGGAGTGTGCTTTGGAAGATATTAGTTATGAGGGAATACGATTTACTTGGACCAGTAATTCCAATTGGGAGAGACTTGACTGAGCTTTATTTTCATCACAATAGTGTGACTCATTTGTCCCCACTCGAGTCCAACATTGCGTGTGATTCATTTGTCTCCACTTGAGTCCAACATTGACCTAGGTATCACTCAGGTCATCACCCTATTTTGTTCTCATTTCTAGTCACTCAATCTACCCAGCCGTCCAGGTCAATTTTCATTTCCAACATATATGGATCCATCACCATGAATTTTTTTATAAATGGTTAATAATAGTTGGACCAAACCAATTTAGGCTCAAGGTATGATTAAGCTATATCTCAAGCTATAAATACTCAAGAAAGTGCTTAAAAAAATGGAATAAAGAGGTCTTTGGCTATTTGTTCAATAGAGTTAAAGAGGCAAAAAATACTATCCTTTTGGCGAAAGATTTATTTGATGAATCTCCTACTGCTAAAAATCTTATACTCCTTAAAAAAGTAATGCCTATCATGGAAGAATATTTTTAAAGACAGAAGTTAACTTACAAGTGGTTCTAAGAAGGGGAGAGAAACTCCCAATTTACCAGGCTATAGTAAAAAAGAAACACACTAAATTGCAAATTCACCAGATTCAGGTTAATGAAGTTGTTGTCTCAGATGAGAATGACATCAAGAAGTCTACCTCAGATTATTTTGAAAATTTATGTCTAGAGAGGCTGGTAATTTTTCATATGATAACTTAGATTATGTTCTTAATATTCTTGAGACCATGGACACCAACTTTCTTGTTACCATGCCATCAAGAGAGGAAATTAAAAGTTTTGTTTTTGACATATGTCCTGATATTATGGCTGGACCTGATGGCTTTTCCTCTAAATTCTTCCATGTCTGTTAGGATATTGTGGAAAATGTTTGTGGAGGACTTCTTCAAAGGCTCCCCTCTCTCTAGATGTTTTACCTCCACCACCATTATCCCCAAAATTAACTCTCTCTCTTCTTGGAAAAACTTTAGACCCACTAGTCTTTGCAATACCACCAACAAAATCCTCTCCAAAATCATATGCGCCAAACTTGAATATCTCTTTCTCCTTATCATCTCTCTTTCCAAGAGTGGTTTTGTGAAGCAAAGACTTATTCATGATAAAATCCTCCCCGCTCAAGAGATGGTTCACTACTTTAGAAGATCCAAAGAGAATGTAGTCGTCAAACTTGATATGCAAAAAGCCTATGACCAAGTCAACTGGGATTGTCTTCTTGCTATCTTGAACAAATTGGGCTTTCCTCAACCGTGGATCTCTATGGTTAGAAACTTGATGATTGATTGTTAGTTTGCAGTCTTGGTAAATGGCCAAGCATCTAGTTTCTTCAAATCTCAGCAACGTTTAAGATAGAGAGACCCTTTACCTCATAAACTCTTTTTTATCGCCTTGGAGCTTTTCTCTAGGGGCCTGGATTAGCTCTTCAGCCACTATCTTAGTGTTTCTTTTGATGTTGGTAAAAATACTCAAATGTCTCAACTTGCTTATGCTAATAATGTTGTCCTTTTCAGCAAAGATGGCCTTCAAAACCTTCAAATCCTTCATCACTTCCTCTCTAAATATGAAGAAACCTTGGGTCAACTCATTAGCCCATCCAAAAGATCATTTATCACTTATAAGCATGATCCATTCTTTGTTAATCTCATCCATAACACCACAGGCTTTGCACACCAAAATCTCCCATTTACCTACCTTGGAGCCCTCCTTTTCAAAGGTCACCAAAGAGTTTATTTGTATGATATTATCCTTACCAAGATTAGGAAAAAACTCTTGGGATAAAACTATTCAAAACTAGCTATCGGAGAAAGACTCACTCTTATTAAAAGTACTCTCACATCTACCTCCCTTCATACGATCCAAGTTCTTAGTCCTCCAAATTAGTAATCACTAAGATTGAAAGACTTCTTAATAGATTTTTTAGGCATCCAATTAAACTAGAAAGAAAGTTCATTGGAGGGTTTATGAGAGGTTGTGCTTCCTTTATCATGAGGGTAGTCTTAATGTGAGAAGCCTTTTTTACACTACTCATACTTTTAGCCTCAAACTCTAGTGGTGGTTTAGACAATAAAACTCCTTTTGGACTTCTTTCCTTCAAAAAAATTATTGTGGTCATTCTCACCCTTTTCACATTAAAGTTTCTCCTTACAACTTCAATGTATGGAAACGAATGTGTGCTGTTCAAGATAAGGCTGAGCAAAGTATCTTTTGGGCCATTCTTTTTGGCATAACTCCTAGCTTGATAACTCATCCCTTAACATCCTTCTTGCCAAAAACATAATGATAACACCCCTATTAACTACTCTTGGGAAGATAGCAGATGGTCCGGATGGAAACTAGAGGATGTGCTCCGACCAAACTTGATTGAATTGGTTTGTTGTGTCCCCTTCCTCCAAGGATCCAAAGACACCATGCATTGGAAGTTCTCTAGCAATGAGACATTCTCCACCAAAGGTACTTGATCTAACATTAGGATATGTGGTATGCCGAAGGTTATTGCTACCCTTTGTTGGAATAAAATACTTATTTCTACTATATCTATATTTGTTTGGAGACTTCTCCATAACTTTATTCCTTCTAATTCCAGGCTCCAGCAGAAGAGCATTGTCATTATCTCTAAGTGTCAATTTTGTAATTAGTAGGAAAGCACTAAACATCTCTTTATAACTTGTCCATTTGCCTAAAGCATTTGGCTTCACTTTTCACACACTTTCCACTTTAATATGCTTGATACAATTAACATTTCATTATTGTTTCAAACTTAGATTAATAGGTTAGCCTCCAGGAGCAAATTTCATATCACTTCCATAATCCCAATAATTATTTCTTGGTTCATATGGTGCACCAGAAACGACATCAAATACAAACAGCTGGCCTCTGCAGTTCAAAGAGCAATTTGGAAGATCAAAACCTTCTTCATAACAGCATCCAACACTAATCTGCTCCAACCAAAATACTAGACTAGAAACATTAAAGCCACCGCGGCATTTGGAGTTCTTTTGCCCCTTTTGTTCTTCCACGCTCTCTAAGGTGGTTAGGTAAGCCTTCCATGATGCGAGACACTTCAAACTTAACACTGACAAATTTGCTTTGGGCAATTATGTTATGAGAGACGAATCCACAATATCATCGCGGAAATGGATGCAAAGGCTTAATTAAGACTATAAATGGATATTCAAAAATTCATTTACTGTTCGCATTTGTATCCAGTTATATAAAATTTATCTACATCTATTTAAAGTGGATATTATCTGTATTCGATTAGTAGATATCTGATTATAAATGGATACGGATATAGTAAATGTATATCCGATCCGTTTAATATCCGATCCGAATATATATTTATTAAATAATATATTATTTATATTTTTTAATAAAAATTTCACAATTCATATATGTATATATAAATTATAATTGAAGAATTGGGAAGAAAAAAGAACAAATTTAAAAAATTATTGTAATATGGAGAAAATTGGAGAATAAAGTTAATCAACATAATTATTGTTGGTTGACTTTATAATTAATATGCTTAACTACCATTATTATTATTAATAAGTACTAATAATCAATTATAAAATTAATTATTAATTAAAAATTATGCTATTTGTTTAATTGCTTTCGTTTTAATAAAATTATACAGTTTTTTCTTTTAATTAAAATATATATATTTGTTATAGATTCATAAATTTACGTATTTAAATATTCATAAATGGATATTTGAATAATTATCATCAAATATGAATACAAAATAACAATTCAAATATGGATATGTTTAATAAAATATGCATGCATCTGAATAATTATAATCGAATACAGATATATTCGAATTCGATCGATATCCGATGGATATGAATTTGGATATCATTTTTAAATATCCATCAAATTCGTATTCGTATCCGAATATTTGAAAAGTTAAATGGATATGAATATGAAAATAATATATACGATCCGTTTAATATCCATTTATATCCCTACAAAGGCTGCCCTTGCATTGATTCATAAAGAAGAAGGACATCATTGGACCTTAGTGCACAGCGAAGGAGATATTTAGGTTCTATCTAATCGACTCAATCTTACATTCAATCATATCTACCGTGAGGGAAATGCAGTGAAGAATAGGTTAGCTAAACATGCTTCTTCCTTGGATCAAGAACAAGCCCTCAACTTTGAGGAGCTTACTAAGGAGATCAAAGCATTGATTTGGTTGGATGAACTACAGCTGCCATACTCTACAATTAAGTGATTTGGTATTGTGGTTTTGATTGCCTTTTGTTTTGTATATATGCTAGGATGAGGGAGCTTTCTTTCCTCCCACTTTTTGCAATTTTTTTTTTTTTTTTTTTGAAAAGGCCATGCTTTCATTGTGATTTTCCAATGTAATCCTTTTCCTTTTGTTAATATATAAGTAGGGTCATTGCCTCAATGCCCCACTCTTAGCGGCCAATTTCACACACACACACACACACACACACACAATTCACAATTCTAGAAGAATTGGATATAGAATCCGGACCTATGGGGCACTAGATGAAATCCAAAATAATGTGGGCTCAAGCCCAAAAGCCCACAATCCACCCACTTCATTCATTAGGTTTTACTGATCCGAGGGCCTCCATAACCATATGAAATAAACTCAGTTGTTAGATAATGATTAATGAAAAAATAATTGCATTATTTAAGAAATAGTATTTTATAGCTTATCTTTTGACTCTTTTTTCCTTTTCTATAATTCAATATCTAAACATGTCTCATTGTTTAGATATACTTTAATAAGTATTTGTTATAAATATCGAGTGGAAGAATTCAAATTGAAGATACTTCAATTCATATTTGAATAGATTTGTATATGTATTCAAATTAAATGTTTAATTTCTTTAAGTGAGTTGATATTACATTTTAATTTACTACATCGCTTATTATTTTATAAAAATATATTATGGGAAAATATATTGCGAGAGAATATATTCACACGAAATTAATAATGATATCCTTAAACAAAAATAAATTTCAATTGGGGCCCTCAATAAGCTCATCATTTTGAATGGTATAATTTGCATTGTGTTATCCACATATATAGAAAGATACTTATTGATGTCTTGACTTTGATTTATAGAACAACCAAATAAAATTATACACTATTAATTCATTAGTCATTGATTTAATATAAAATGTATAAATAACATATCAAATGTGAGATTTAAAGCATTTAGATAATCCATTAAACACTTAACAGATAAAAAACTATATAGTATGTAAAGATCTTTGCGCTTAATTGTTAGCAACTACAAGCGGAAGAATTTGTCATGAGAAAAGATGTCTCTATTTTCCTATCTAATAAATCAAAATGTTAAATATATGGTAATATTGTCAAAAGAAAATGGAAGAATAAATCAAATATTTGCTACTATCCAACAGATCCCTGCTGTACTGATGATTGGGATTTGGAATGAAATAGAAAACGGGACGTCTTATACCAATTTTGACCATCAGTATCCATTCCCTAGTGAAAAGCTCGACTAATTTATGAAAATATGGTAAAAAGAAAAAAAAATTTAAAATTATCGTGGTCTGAAAAAAATTGTAAAACTACGATAAGGAACCTACGCCTTAAAAAAGCTATAGTACACCCACACATCTTGAGTAAATTCAAATTTTTTTTCGAAATTCACAAGAGACGTGGCTTCTCTTGATTTTTTTTAAAAAATAAAAATACATTAATTTTTCATTCTTCTTCCATTGTTGCAAGAAAGATACTTGTAGCATTATAACTGACATTAGCTCTAATTTTTTTATTTAGTAATTATTTTTATATTTAAAATTTAAAGTAATTAATTTTTTTTAAATATATAAAATGAGTCAAAAAATAAGTATAAATTTTGAATTTTTTTGTAGAAATATACCATTTTATAAAATGTAAGTGTTTCAATTGATGTGATATATTAACTTATGAAAGGATACTTATAATGTTAGTATGTTGGCAAAAATTGGCATGTAAAATCATAGTAGATGATTTTATATATTAATACATTCTTAAAAAATTATCATACATTCTAATAATAAATGATGACTGTAATCTGAAGAATTATTATACATTCTTGAAGAACTATGTATGGATTTTATTTTTCAAGTATATTAGTGAAATGTAACATAAATTAAAACTGTCTAAAATTCTAGAGATTTTCAACCAAATTTATTATTCGTAAAGTTTGATACAAACAAAGGAACAACATAGAACATAAAATATAATTATAAAGTTGAAAGAATTAAGGATGTCGGGCTTGGGCTTCAGCTTCGGCTTGGGCTTGACGGCGGGCTTGTTGTCTCCCATGTGCTTGTTGCCAATCAATTTCATTTTGGATACGAGTAGTGCGATTCCTTCCTACAACATGTCTTTCTCCACGGGTTAGATTATGGACTAACTCAAAATTAGGCGCATCCCAATAATCTTCGCCCCATATTGGCTCAAAGCTCCCTTGATATGTTGTCAAGTAATATTCAATATTGTAATATGGCTTGACAAATGCTGCAGTGTTTAACCCAAAATGTCGGCATGCACTCATCACATGGGAGCATGGAATACCAAGTTCAGCCCATTTTCCACATGAGCACTCACGTCTCCTAAGTTTGATAACTTGGATATGATTTCCTTGACATGTGTGCTTGTGCATTATGATTGAAGCTGATTGTTGAGCATAGTCAAACTTTTGCACAATGTGCTCAATAGAATGGTGTTGCCAATTGGAATATATATTATATGCATAATCAGCCCATTGTTGTTGTTTGTTCATCATGCCATGAGCTTTGGTCATCCGATCAAGAAACAGTTTGACACAACGAGAGAATATCTGTTGAACAATAGCAGTAATCAGCAATCGACAAGCACCCTTTAGTACCCTATTGAAACACTCAGACATGTTCGTAGTCAGAATTCTGCAACGCCATCCTCCATCATGACTGAATGTCTATTGAGCTCTGTCAATATTCTGCAAATATGAATAGGCATTTTCATTAGTTTCTCTTATTTTTTTCATATGCCTATCAAATTTTTGAATTTAGACTGTAGTGCCGGCTTTCCAACATAAATTCTTCAATTGAACATTTTTGAAATGTTAATTAAAGTTGGAGCAGAAATGCCTTAGACAGAATCGATGTACTCTACGAGGAGGCATGAAATCATGTATGCATTCAACAGTAAATAAGAGGCAATAGTGACGATCAGAAATCAAGCACAAGCCTTTCGTCCCTCTGACAATGTCTTTGGACAACATTTTCAGAAATTACTTCTAAGATAAAAAGGTTTCTTCATCGACAATTGCAAAAGCTAATGGCAGAACTTGTTGATTTACATCCATAGCCACCGTAATCAGCATCTTGTATCTATATTTAGTATATAGATGAGTTTCGTCCACACTAATAACTTTGCAGCAATATTTGAACCCATCAAT
>JACGDI010005221.1:208204-223746 GCA_014898725.1 Jacaranda copaia | reverse complement strand
GATATTGATGAGTTAGAAATTCCTCCTCTAAAATAAGATTTCTATTCAAATTGTAAAAAATTAAAAAAGCAGCAAAATATAATTTTAACAACAAAAGAATAAGAAACACTAAATAATCGAATATAAAAAAATATAATTTTAAATAACACGAATTAAATTTTACCTCAAATTATTTGAAATGCAATCTCTTCTGCTCTATTTTCCTTTTCTCTTCTTTTTTATTTTTCTTCTCAAAATTTTCTTCTCTGAATCACGTACCAACACTCTCTCACTTTTTCAAATTTTAGAAAATGAATATTGAAAGAGAAAAACTAAAGAAAGGAATGGGGGTTATATAGTGGCGTGGGTTTTACAATCAAGTGAGATTATTAAAAAAAATAAAAATAAAAATAAAAATGCCAAGAGGCGTGCCTTTGGAATTTTCAAACAAACCCATGCAAGAGGCGTGGCAATATGCCACGCCTCTTGTGGAAATGGCCTGAAAAGGCACCTAAGTGAGTTACGAGCGCTTTGAGTGCCTGTGACTTTAAGTGAGGTTATTAAAAAAAAAAAAAATGCCAAGAGGCGTGGCTTTGCGGAAATGGCCTGAAAAGGCGCCCGTTTCAGGCGCCTTTTCAGGGAGTCACAGGCGCTCAAAAGCGCCCGTGACTCTACATATATATAGTTATAAATAATATATTATATTACATATATTTTTGTTTTTTTCCCATTTTTTCTTTTTTTATTATAATACATATATATATTATATATTATCATAATATATACAACATATTATATTTTATATTATATATAAATTAATATATTTATAATACAATTAACAAATATAATTAATCTATCAAATGTGATACACATTTTTTATACCACATATATTTTTTAAAAATTTCATCTAATATAGATTAACTTCATTATTATGAACCTCAAATCTTTCTAACTTAATATGAATATTATTAATAATTAATATCAAAATATTACTATGTTAATTACTTGATAACCACTAATGTAAAATTAATATTTCATAACACGCTTTTATTTCCTTTCTAGTTTTGCATGAACTATTAATTAGAAAGAAAATGCCATAAATATCAACTAATGCTAATGTCATGTCTATCAATCTTAAATTATTCAAACTAAATGTTAAAATTAACATCGGATTCACAACATCATGTCAAACTTAATAATAAATAAATTAAATTAAAAAACTTCTAAAATTTGAAAACTAACCTGATATTGATGAGTCAGAAATTTCTCCTCTAAAAAAAGACTTCTATTCAAATTGTAAAAAATTAAAAAAACAACAAAATATTATTTTAACAACAAAGGAATAAAAAATACTAAATAATCAAATATAAAAAATTATAAATTCTAAATAACATGAATTAAATTTTATCTCAAATTATTTGAAATACAATATCTTCTTCTCTATTTTTCTTTTCTATTCTTTTTTTTTCTTCTCAAATTTTTCTTCTCTGTTTCAACACCAACACTCTCTCAATTTTTTAAATTTTAAAAGTTGAATATTAAAAGTAAAAAATTAAAGAAAAAAATGAAAAAGTTATATAGTGGCGTGGGTTTTTATAATTAGATGAGATTTAAAAAATAAAAATGCTCTTGCATTTTTAATAAAAAAAAAATTACAAAGAAACGTAGCTGAAATGAAAAAAATAAAAAAATAAAAACGGAAAAGATTTTAGCATGCAAGAGGCGTGAGTCACACCTCTTATACGGTAACTTTCTTTAAGGCATGAGTGAAACCTACACCTTATCATAGTTTTACAATAATTTTAAAATTACGATAATTTTAAAGTTTTTTTTTTATTTACTGTATTTTGACAATTTGGCCTGCAAGGCTCCTACTTCTTCGCAAAAACAGACAACAAAGGAAAACGAAAATCGCGGGAACATAATTTACAAAGAAAGAAAAAAACCACAAAAGATACGGAGGATTTCTACGGCCAAAACTTTGGAATTCCAGGAGAGCCAGCATCAGCCAAGCTCTTTCTTTGTGATCAGAAAAATAGCAAGGGAAAAAAGAAAATATATTCAAATAAAAAAAACTGGAAAATTTTTGGAATTGGTTTTTTCCAATTCCATTCTTGTTATGGGATATCCAGGTTTTTGATTCTTGGTTTCTAACATACAGACAGCAGCAATTTGTGTCTGAATTCAAAGAAATCTCTTGTTTGGACCTGTTTCTGCTTTTCAATTTCTTGTCATTTTTTCCCTCCACCACTCTCAAGTCGTATAGGATTCTTTGTAGGCTATATGGAATTGGGCTCTGCTGAATTTCTTTAGGGTGCCTTGGAACCCTTCAAGAATTCAGCAGTTCCCTTTGCTGCCCGGAGACCCATAATTTTCTGGAGATTTTTATGAACAGGTAATTTTTTATTTTGGACCCTGCTTTTTGGCATTTTATGATTTGGATTGTACAGTCACTGTACTATTTTTCCAAGAATTTTCTCTTGGTAGGGCTGAAAATTGGATTGCCCTTCAGGTGAGGCGTTTGAGGGAGGAATAAAGAAACTGGGAATGGATCAATTCAGACAAGTGGGGGAGGTTTTGGGTAGTTTGAAGGCCCTCATGGTATTAAAACATGAAATTTCAATCAACCAAAGGCAGTGTTGTTTGCTTTTTGATATGCTGGAAATGGCCTTTGAGACAATTTCAGAAGAAATCAGACAGAATTTGAGGCTTGAAGAGAGGAATACTAAGTGGAAAGCTCTTGAACTCCCACTGAAAGAGCTCCACAAGGTGTTCAAAGAAGCTGAGCTCTACGTAAAACACTGTATGGATATAAAAGATTGGTGGGGCAAAGCAATTATTCTCCACATGAATAGGGACTGTGTAGAGCTTCACATTCACAACTTGTTATGCTGTTTTTCTGTGGTGATTGAGGCCATTGAGACTGCTGCTGAAATCTCAGAAGTGGATCAGGAGGATATGCACAAGAGGAGAGTTGCCCTCATGCAAAAGTATGAGCATGACTGTGATGATCTCAAACTTTTCCTTTGGAAGTTTGGGAAGCAATATTTAGTCCCTAGGGAAATATGCAGTCGACTGGAGACTGCTTGGAGGGAAGATAGATGGTTGCTTCTTGAGAAAATTGGGGAGAAGAAAAAGACAGCCGGAGGAAATTCAGCTAAGCATGAGCAGAAGCTTGGGGACCTATTGCTCAGGAAGCTAAATGACGTTGAAACATCGAAGGGGAAGCTACTGCAAAGCAACATCTTAGTAGGAGGACTGGATTACCATGTGAGACGGCGTTTGGGTTCTGGGTACCCCTCGGGTGGGGGCCATCTTAAGGAGATCCATTGGTTGGGGGAAAATTTTGCTTTGAGGACATTTTATGGGGATATTGCTCCACTACAACCTGAGATTTCTACTTTACTTTCACTTTCTCATCCCAATGTTTTGCAGTACCTCTGTGCCTTTTATGATGAAGATAGAAAAGAGGGGTTCCTTGTTATGGAGCTGATGAATAAGGATCTAGGGACTTACATAAAAGAGCATTCTGGCCAAAGGAACAGAATCTTATTCCCTATACCAGTTGCAGTTGATATTATGCTGCAGATTGCAAGAGGGGTGGAATATTTGCACTCAATAAAGATCTATCATGGTGATTTGAATCCATCGAGTATCCTTCTCAAAGCAAAGAATGCTTCCTTTGGAGGCTTCCAAGCAAAAGTCTCAGGGTTTGGGATGAACTCCATCAAGAATTCTGTCACGAAAAGTCCTAAACCAACTGGAGATGATCCTGATATTTGGTTAGCCCCGGAAGTCCTGGCTGAACTAGAGCAGCCTGGTAGCAAATGCACTATGAGATACACAGAAAAAGCTGATGTCTACAGCTTTGGGATGCTTTGCTTTGAACTTCTAACGGGGAAAGTCCCGTTTGAAGATGGCCATCTTCAAGGGGAGAAGATGGCTAGAAATATAAGAGCAGGGGAGAGGCCACTCTTCTCGTATCCTTCACCAAAATACCTTGCAAATCTGACCAAAAGATGCTGGCAAACCAACCCTAATCTACGCCCGTCATTCTCATCTATTTGTAGGATGTTACGATACATCAAGAAGAACCTCATTATAAATCCTGATCATGGTCATCCAGATTCTCCACCACCGCTTGTAGATTATTGTGACATGGAGGCCGGGTATTTGAAAAAATTCAGTGGGCAAGGGAGTGGGGATTTTGCCCCAGTACTAGAAATTCCTTTTCATATGTTCACTTATAAGATAATTGAGAAGGAGAAAATCTCTGGCAGGAAATGTGACTCTCCAAATGAAGGATCAACTCACCGGCCAGCATCAATGTTTGATGACGAGCGTTTGGCTGCCATGGATGATCTTTTCCTTGTACCATGCGAAGGAAGATCAGTTTGTTCAGAAATCATTGACAGCAAAACTTCAGCCGTTGCTGTGGATATGAGGTCGGTTATATCTGAGACACTGCAAAGAAAACTATTGCCACTTGACCAAAGGTCACTTGGCTCTGAAAGTCCACTGAAGAGATCTTCAACTGCTGCTGCTGATCGAAGGCCTTTAGGTTCTGAAACTCCAGAAAGAAAAAATGTATCAGTAATGGATCAAAGATCACAAAATATCCAGGTTCTAGAGAAGAAAACTGATCAAAATTGGGAGGCTTCAGATAAGGCAACAATAGCATCCAAAGTAGCAGAATCTCAGTCAGCCAGCCCCAGGCCCCAAGAAAATAGTAAATCTGCACTAACCAAAGTGATAGAGCAGAAACTAGAAAGAAATGAGATTCTGGAAAAGAAACAGGCGTTAAAACCAATAGCGGACCACAAATCAGCTTCCTCAGAGTCTTCGGAGGGGAAAATGTCTTCCCGGGCTATGGGTCATCAAAACTTGGCCGAGATTCCAGAAACGGAAGTACTTCAGAATGCAGAATCTATTCAGAAGACGGTTTCAGTTGCTTCTACAACTTCTGGAAAGAAAACCGAGTCAACCGCTAAAAACATTCAGAAGTCGGGCAATTCTGAGAACTCTGAGAAGAAACATTTGCTTATCAGGAAACTGAAAGATATTATTATAAAGCCCAAAAGAATTCCAGGTTAGTGTTTCTTTCTTCTCCTGTTTCCTTTATGCCCAGTGCTCTAGCTTGATTCTTTTGATCTTCTAATATTCTGAAATGCAAACAATATGTTTACTCAGAAACACCGAAAGAGGACGCACCAAAATCATCTTCTCCAGCCCAAAAGAAGAAAACCATCCCCAGTTTCTCTTCGGCAGCCTCCCCAAAAAGAGTTTTTAACAAGGGTGGCTCCTCAGAAACACCGTACTATGACTCACCAATGCCTTCACCAGCCAGAAAGATGAAAGCGATTCCCAGTTTCTCCCCAGCTTCCTCCCCGTCAAGAGTTTTCAAGAAGTCTGGTGTCACAGAGACACCAAAAGATGACTCGCCAAGGTCTCCATCAACCAGAATGAAGATAACAATTCCCAGTTTCTCTCCGGCCTCATCGCCATCAAGAGATTTTAAAACGTGTGCTTCACCAAGACATCCGTCGGCTTATCTTTACAAGGAGTGTTCTTCTCCAATATCATCACCACTGAACCCATGCGGACGATGTTCCAGACTTAGTAGACAGAGCTCTCTGCCAGTAAACAGGAGCAAACAAAGGCCTAGTATAGATCGTGTATCTACTCAAGTATAGCATATAGTTGTCTCCCATCCATACGATGTAGGCTCTGATCTTGATCAAAAAAGGAAAAAAGGAAAAAAAGAGAAAATGTAGGCTCCCATTGATAAATAAGTTCATCAGAAAGCTAAGGGGAATGCAAAAAAATTTTCACTCTCTACTCATGTATGTTACTCAAGTCAAATGGTTTTAGGTGGGTTAGAAGCCATGATTTTGTTGATCTTGTGAGAATAATTTTTCAGTTTGTATTACTTGTCTTCTCTAAATGCTGCAAATTTTAAATAAAAAATTATTTACATGTTTGCATGAGTTTCAAAGTTTCTCAAAATATTTTATGAAATATTTGAGCATTTATAAAAAAAATAATCAAAGAACTTATAAAATATCATAAAGCAATTAGAAAAGAATTTATAAGTTCATAATAAAAGATGTTAGATTTTATATGTTCCTTTTTAAAAGATTTAGAATTTTTTTTTAATTTTAATTATATTAATTACGAATTTGTTTTTATCAGTATCTTGTAATCTTCAATGTTTTATTTTGTTGAAACATTTCAAAAATTTATTTGTAAAATAGGATCTAACATGTATCTTATAAGCTTCAAAAAGGCTCTAAAAACTCCTTACAAGATGCAATAAAACTTATAAAAATTTTTAAATAAATTTAATCCAAGATCCTCTAACTCCATCAAAAAGTTGCGAAACACTATAAAACAAAAATTCACAGCAAATATGATCTAGAATGAACCATGAACCCATTATTCTCACTGTTTTATTTCCACTTCCAAGTATGGAATAAGAATAGGCGTGCATAGACACAACACCTAATCACTATTTGGTGTTGTAGGCTAAACGTTTACACTTGTTATACACATGGATATATAATGGATGCTGCTAAACAGGGGCCAAATTATGAAAATATAGTAAAAAGATAAAAAAAAATTCAAAACTACCCTGGTTGGGGAAAATTCGCAAAACTATGGTCAAGCATGGATTTAACCCACGCCTTAAGTAAAGTTATAGTCCAAGAGGCGTGGCACTTGAGTAAATTGAATCCTCTCTGTTCGAAATTCGCAAGAGGCGTGGATCTAGAGCCACGCCTCTTGCATGCTAAAATTTCTTCCCTTTTTTATTTTTTTTAATTTCATCAAAGAGGCGTGGCTTTGAACCACGACTCTTCGGAATTTTTTTTTAATTAAAAAAATTCATTAGTTTCCTCTTGCATTTGAATTTGAGGAAATAAATCTTTTTATTCCTAAAAATAAGCAAGAAGCATACTTGTAGCATTAGGGCTAATATAAAATAGATTCTATGGTATTTTACAAGATTATGGCTGACATCAGCTCTAATTTTTTTATTTAGTAATTATTTTTATATTTAAAATTTAAAGTAATTAATTTTTTTAAATATTTAAATTGAGTCAAAAAAATAGTATAAATTTTGAATTTTTTTGTAAAAATATAACATTTTTTAAAATGCAAACGTTTCAATTGATGTGATGTATTAACTCATGAATGAATGCTTGTAATGATAGAATGTTGGCTAAAATTGGCATGTAAAATCATAGTAGATGAGTTTATATATTATCATGAAGAATTATTATACGTTCTAATCATAAATGATGATTGTAATCTAAAGAATTATTATACATTTTTGAAGAATAATGTATGGATTTTATTTTTTAAGTATGTTAGTGAAATTTAACATAAATCAGAACTGTCTAAAATTCTTGAGATTTTCAACCAAATTTATTATTCATAAAGTTTGACACAAACAAAGGAACAACATATAACATAAAATAATATAATTACAAAGTTGAAAGAATTAAGGATGTTGGGCTTGGGCTTTAACTTCGGCTTGAGCTTGACAGCGAGCTTGTTGTTTCGCACATGCTTGTGGCCAATCCATTTTATTTTGGATATGAGTAGTGCGATCCCTTCCTATAACACGTCTTTCTCTATGTGCTTGATTATGGACTAGCACAAAATTAGGCTCATCCCAATAATCTTCGCCACATATTGGTTCAAGGCTCCCTTGATATGTTGCTAAGTAATATTCAATATTGTAATATGAATTGACAAATGCTACAATATTTAACCTAAAATGTCGGCATGCACTCATCACATGGGAGCATAGAATACCAAGTTCAGCTCATTTTCCACATGAGCACTCACGTCTCCTAAGTTTGACAATTTGGACATGATTTTCCTAACCTGTGTGCATGTCCATTATGATTAAAGTTGATTGTTAAGTATAGTCAAACTTTTGAATAATGTGCTCAATAGAATTGATATGGAATAGCTCAATAGGCCCAACATGTAACGAGACAGCCCACAAGGCCCAAAGATAGAATCTGTTTGGTTGACCGGTATCGACCTCACTTGGGAGTATCTACGGTCGACCCGTATCGACTTGAAGACTACTCTGATAATTCGAGCATTGAGATCGACCTCCGACGTTCACTCGAATTCCTGCCGGGCATGTTGATCTGACGAGTCGAGCCCACTCCAATGACACATGACAGCCTATGCAACCATTGCCAACAACTCTGACAACTTTGACAACCCTACCAAAAACTTTGGTAGAAACGTGCCTCTGCTGGAACGGCTTACCCAAAAAGGCAGGAGATTTAGCCACCTAGCACAGTATTGGGATTTGGATATGAAATGACTCCCAACCCCCCGGCATGAAAAAAAGCTAATGCGCCAGATAGGGGTACTTGGGTAAAATCACACCCACAGAAAGCTATAAATATCCCAAGCCCAGTCACGCTTAAGGTAATGCAATTTACACTATACACCTTACATTCTCTATATTCTGTTCGATTACCCTCTTGACCAGAGCTAACTTGAGCGGAGTGCCTTAGCCGAAGGCACCTCGACTAGTTTAACGTGTGTTGTGGTTGTAGATCTCAAGCCCAGAACAATATCTAACCCTCATTTTCTCTACTCGCAGTATTTCGCAGCATCAAGAATAGTGCTGTCAATTGGAATATATATTATATGCATAATCGGCCCAATTTTGTTGCTTGTTCATCATGCCATAAGCTTTGGTCATCCGATCAAGGAACAGTTTGACACAACGAGAGAATGTTTGTTGAATAATAGTTGTAATTAGCAATCGACAAGCACCCTTTAGTACTCCATTGAAATACTCAGATATGTTCGTAGTCAGAATATCGCAACACCATCCTCCATCATGATTGAATGTCCACTGCGCTTTGTCAATGTTCTGTAAATATGAATAGGCATTCTCATTAATTTCTCTTATTTTTTCCATATGCCTATCAAATTTTTGAATTTGGACTGCAACGTCGGCTTTCCAACATAAATCCTTCAATTGAACATTTTTGAAATGTTTATTAAGTTGGAGCATACATGTATTATACAGAATCAATGTACTCCGCGATGAGGCACGAAATCAGGTATGTATTCAATAGTAGATAAGAGGCCACAGTGACGATTAAAAATCAAGCACAAGCCTTCCATCCCTCTGATAATGTGTTTGGACATTTCTAGAAATCACTTCCAAGATAAAAAAATGTTTCTTCATCGACAATTGCAAAAGCCAATGGCAGAACTTGTTGATTTACATCCATAGCCACCGTAATCAGCATCTTGATCTATATTTTGTATATATATGAGTTTTGTTCACACTGATAATTTTGCGGCAATGTTTGAACCTATCAATACATGATTTAAAAGCCCAAAAATGTGCTTTCTTGCATGTTTAAATGCATTCCATGTCTTGGTGTATGAGATTTCGTATCCATATTTGTCCTTCACAATTTACTACACACTTTTTATCTTATATGCTGGCTCATTACGAACATGTCCCAACAAGTCCATAGCGATTATTTCATGGCTGAAGTTTTGACGATCAATCGAAACTTCATTCATCAAATAAGTGTGAGGGACCCCATACCTTGTAATCTTCCATATTCATATTTGCTCTTTTAGAACTGCCCGAACACTCCATGAACGCCTTAGTTTGCACACCACTTTCCATAATTTTGGTGTACTCTCAAGTATTCGATATTCTCGTCTAGCAACGTGTATGGAGAAATCCTTGACAGCGGCCTTAACATGCTTTTTATCTTTGAACACCATATCCTTCTCGAGCTTTCCACGGATATTGTCATAATAATTCCCCAATACTCCAGATGGAATATCTGCAGAGTCTCCTCGTATATCTTTTTTTATTATGGAGAAAAATGGAATGACAGGATACAAGTGTGATTGATTCGCCACTTGTACTTGATTGGAGGTTCCCTCACTATGGGGTGGTATAAGCTCTTCATTGGCATCATCTACTGCTTCATCCGTGTCATAATTTTCAAGCTTTGAATCACTAAACTCTCGATCACGAAAATTGTCCATATATGGTTCAGGGGAGCTGGGGTTTAGATGTGGGCTCTCATGCTCATATTGGGGTCCTCCTAAATATTCTTGGTGGAAAGTAGAAGGACCAACATTGGGATGTTGATAAGATGTAGAACCACCACCACATACATCATGGATTCCAAAGTTTTCAATGCCATCTATCATGGTTGGCAAGTCAAGAATCCCTAACTCTGGATGTAGAGTTGTATAACCATATTCGCCACTAAATTGAGTGGCATACTGGTCGCCTTTCAAGAGATTTTGTTGCGATGTCGAAGTATCGTCGAAGGGATATTGCATTAGAAGTGACATGAAGGATCCATACTCCCCTTACAATAACATATCTTGTATATTACTATAGCGTATTGGTTCAGTTTCAATGAATAGCTCCACACTATTCATGCCAACCATTGGATCCAACAAGTTTGATAAATTAATATCATTTTCCACCTGCATGATAGTTGATATGCAAGCCTCTTTATCCAAATAAATTTTTACCAGAATTTTTAAGAAGTATTGGTTATTATAACCCAACACTTCATATAACTTTGACAATATCTCCTAGTATGTTGCCAAGCAGAAGAGTGGTATATATCCACATGCAAGACGATCATAACTCACAGATTTAAAGTCCTTTGTAATATTTCCTCCATTATATACCACAATGTGTATCATATTCATATCCGTCATACCTGCAAGAATATATTAATATCTACTGGTGTTCTTCAAAAAAAAATTCTCTCTCTTTTCTTTCACTTGTTTCTTTTATTTTTTTCCCCTCTTTCATTCCTCTCAACTCAATTTTTGTAAACATAATTCTAAGCTTTTTTGTATATGAATAACTCACTTCACCACTTGCTCAGAATTTATGCTTGACTGGTTCAGCTACAAAAACCCTATTACATATATTAATTATACCTATTTTTACTATATTCGTTCACGCTTATAGGTTGCTCTTATTGTATCTTTTGACCATGCCTAATTTTGTTTTATTCTTGCATGCTTAGAATGTACCATCTACTGTATTCTATCACGCCTTAAATTAGGAGGCTAAATGTTCTATGTCCTGTATTTTGTCAGGGGCCACTCAACTTGAAATAGAAGGGGGGCACTTGTTGCTTGTGTGGATAGGGGCACACTTATTTTTTGTGTGGGAAGGGGGAACTTGTTGCTTGTGTGGGAGGGGGCACACGTCTTGAAGTGGGAGGGGGGCACAAGTCTTGAATTGGGAGGAGGGAACATGAAACATGCCTATTGAAGGCCACGCCTTTCAATTGAGTCAATTGAAAGGTGTGACATCCTGCCACACCTTTCAATTAGATGTTATTGAAAGGCATGGCTCGAGGCCACGCCTTTCAATTGAATTTTCACATTTCGCCAGCCATGGTTGTCGCCGTGGCTGGGCACGCCTTTCACGGCATTTTTTCTTTCTGTATTATATTTTTAATTTAAGTAATAAAAAAATTAAATTTTGTTATATGGTGAACGCATCAAAACTAGCTTCAAATAAAGTTATAAGCCAATATTCTCAATATATAAAAATAGTTTTATTTGCAAAGTTGAACTTTAAAATTACAAACAATAGAATGGTGATTACTATTAATCATCTTCATCAAAAATATAATAATCAGACTTATATTCTGCGTGATTAAATATATTATGAGTCTCACGCCTTCTGATTCTTTAACCTCGTGCAAAAGCAACTTTTTCTGCTAGTTCCAGCAAGTGATACCTGCAACGACGCATAAGCATTATATTGTTTTCTTTTCTTATTCTTGCAACAGTTCTTGTTCACTCTTCTACTCCATTTCTAAGCATTGTTAGTGACCAATGTCGTGGAATGCGCACACCAAGCCTTTGCAGATCACGTACCAATACCTCAGATTCATTACTCTATATGCCCATTCCCTTCAGAGTCCACAATAATATTTTACTGAATCTTCATAATAAACTGATAGATAGTCATCATTTCTTTCTCTCAATACCAGTGTGTATTCACGCTAAAAAAAAGGATCATCTGCCATTTGAGTACAATTCTAGATAAAGGTATGTGGAGGATAAGTAATGTATTTATAAGAGGAATAGATAAATATAATCGTGTGAGCTAAATTTTATTTCTTCTACATAATACTATACATTTTTTGCTTCTTAGTTCAATAGCTCAGCATGCCATGCCTTTTCATGTGAATCAGTATTTTTGTCCTCCCTAGTCCCATTGTTCACTCATAATGTTCATCTTTAACTTTTCACTGTTTATTTACTATTCATTCACTATTCGTTAGATTCTTTGATGTTCACTCAATTTTCACTCACTATTCACTAACTATTTATTCACTATTCTTCGAAGCCTGAATATGAAAAGGAATTCTTGGCATTTTTTGTCTATAAATATGTAGGTTCAATCATAATGTCTTAGTTCATTAAAATGGAGCCATTCAAAGCACCAAAATTATATTGTACTACCAGTGATCTTTTTTATGCCATGTGTCATAATTAGTTCTTGGATAATAATTATTGCTACTCATTAGATCCAAATAAAAAATATTCTTCATCATCCTTAGCAACAATGGAAGAGGAATGGCGTTGTTGTATATATGAACAAAAAGACCATGTCATAGAGTGTCGTGAGCTTAGTATTCGTTGTCCTCGACAAAAATCCATCACCATGCCCCGAGGCACACCTCAAGAACAAACAATAGCTTTTAATCGCATATGTGAAGAAAACAATAGGATGGCTATATGTACAAATTGTGTTCACTTTCAACAAATATTAAAACTCTGCCATGCAGTCAGTGAAAGTCCTATTTGTTGATCAGATGTGGAGATGTCTGATGAGAAGAACAACTAGACTATCATTGTGTGTTAGTAATTTTTCTTTCTTTCTTTCCTATGCTACTTTTATATGTTGTACTTTCACTTAATTACAATGGTTTCAGTTATATCATTAAATATAATTTTAATGATATACTAAGTATGGTAAATAATCCAGTGAAAAACATAAATATTCGAACAATAGATGTTTTGATTAAAATATAATTACAACTTTAGCAAAATAAAATTACGATCAAACTCTAAAAATGTCCTCCTGTGCCACAACCACATCGATTCCTATTTATTCATGGTCTTCAACCCCCATCAACTTCTGCATTATCTTGTGGTAGTTGTTGCCTTTCATTATCATCCAAATTAAAATTATGTGGTGAAGATGTGGTAGAGCTCGATGAACCATGATCACGATATGCTCCTAACATATTTGGATATGGCACTAGTGATACGTGGAATGAGTGGCGTGCTTGTGAAAGTTCTGAAAAGTTTAGTCCAACTGACCCCCAACCTAATCTAAGATTTGTATCACCAACATAGAGAATGACTGATTGAACATCGAGCTATATGGAGGCAACGATGTCAGTTCATTTTGTTATACTAGTTGTGGTATATAATAATCTGCATATAAGTTAGGATTAACACTAGATGGACCTACCTCATCAACTCCACTTGACGAAGTACTCCTCCTATTCAACGATGAATGCATCTATGCAGAACTACCCTCTGTTGAGCTGCTAGACCCAATGTTCTGCCTTCGCCTTCTCCTACTTTTACTTTGGCTCGTCTCTTGTTCAGCAGTAGTTGGTCGTTGCGACACCTCAAATGGAAATTATTTTGCAGCTATATTTGACACCTCTGTAACAATTAACCTAGTTCGGTCTCTAAATTGTGTCCATGATGTAATTTCAGAGTCATCAACAACGGAATCACAATTGAGCACTAAGTTTTGCATTCTATCATACTGCAATTTGAAAAATAAATGATTTAATGTTAAACAATCTTAAGTAATTAAGCTATCAATATAATACGACATAATTATATACATACTACATCATGCCATGCCGGGGTATCATCTGGACGATATCCCATGTCCATGGCGGCGTAGAGCAGTGATATAAATTATCGTGTGATCTGATTATACCATGCCATGTAATCAATATTCGTAAATTGAGATCCCACAATAGTTGGTTGTTGAATAACAAGTTGCTCTATATTATCACATTGAGAAACCCACTCAATATGGTATGACCCCCAATCTGTATCAGCACGACCTCTACGGGATAAATTGTGTAATCGCAGATTACGTTCTATTGGCAATGGAGGAATATTTTGGCATATGTCAAATTATCGCAAAACCCACTCAACATGATGTATCTCAATTCTAACATAGTTGATCAAAGGACATCTTGTGGTCCAAATTTTTGGGGTACATTCGGGAGGTAAATCCTGAATATCAGGTGAATCTATGGCGTACGGTTGTCATATAAACTGTATATAAAATATTGAAGTCATATTTAAATAATTTATATACTTAATTTTAATATTGTAAATAAAATAAATAAATTTAGTCACCTCATGTACTGATATTCTATCAAGCATGGATCGCATGATCCATACAAAATGGCTTGCAGTATGTATAAAAGTAAAATACTGCATCCACCTACACATATAATTAAGCTACAAATTAATTTATGATATATATTACAATTTTTAGGAATGAATAAAATCACATATGAGCTTATATTACCAAGCACCATATGGAGGCATCGGCAATTCATGGTCATCAATTACCTGTGGTTCCATATCAACGTGGGGCATTACACCTCTAGGTGCTAGAGGTTTAATTCGGGACCATGCCCAAATCTACAAATGAACTCTCCTGTTTAAGGGGCATATAATAATAAAAATATATTTATGTAATATTTATTAAATCTATTTAATTTACCTGTAGTACTTGAATTGCACCACAAATATTAAGTTTTCCCCGTTGGCATGCAGTGTACAGCTCACGATACAAGAATGATAAAACTGCACTTCCCCAACTAAAGTTATGAACATCATGTATATTTTTAAGGTGCTTCAAATACACTAACAACACTGCATTACCTAAAGAATCTGGACACATGACACCTCCTAAAAGTATCAATGCACATACACGTGCAATTTGTTCCACCTCTAAATTAGAGCTGTCATTTGTAATACGGTGGTTGTAAATATGCTCAGAAATAGCTGTCAAATACAGTTGAGATCCCCTAAATGCATGATTGTTTGACCTGAAACTAAGATATTACTCACAATATTCCTGCCAGTCATCAGTCTCCCAATTAGAGTCCTTACCAGTAATAGATCGACCTCGTACTGGTAAGCCCCATATAACGGCCACATCTTAAAGTGTAATTATAACTTCTTCAACAGGAAAATAGAAGGTGTGAGTCCCAGAACGCCATCTCTGCACTAAAACCGTGATTAGGTGTAAAGCAAAATTAAAATACCCACAACTATATACACCATAAAATCTCATCTTATGTAATAAATTTAAAACTCGGATATGTAGCTCTTCATGATTTATGACACCCCAAAAAGAACTATCTCCTCGCCACACCACAAGAGTACTGTCGACATCCCCAGCAAATACATCTTCTGATCGATGAATAGATTGCTTGTGCAGAACTGTTGGA
>JACGDI010005221.1:155707-191050 GCA_014898725.1 Jacaranda copaia | reverse complement strand
AAAAAAAAAATGGTTAAAGGCGCGGCCTTACCATATTTTTACAACGTTTTTAGGAATACGTTAGTTTTATAAATATTAATTTTTTTTACGATATTTTTATAATTTACCCTAGAAACAATTTATATTCATTATATAAATTCAGAAAGAAAGCAAAAATAGCACAGGAGAAATGTTTCCACCCTGTGGAATATTTTAGCAGATGAAATGTGATGAAGAAGAGAGTCAAGCAGACCATAAGACCCTACGCATATAATAAGTCGTCTTGATCAAAAGAAGGGATCCTCTCTGTTGCAATATAATATAAACAGCTTCTCATAGTAATCTGCTGCAAGTCTTTGACATAGGTTAATAACTTCAGGGACTTGTTCTTTAACTTCACAAACGGATTTCCGTAGCCTAAGCTCTGGATCCCCATCAATCAGATACTCAGCCAGGGCGCCTCCACTGATAAAAATCACAAACTCAAAGAGATTCAACACCAAATCTAAATGATCAAGAATGAAAAAGCTGCAGCCAGCAATAGTCATGGTGCCCATACCTCATTGCCTTAAATTGGTTAAATATTTGAATCTCTGGTAGAATTTGATGCAGAAATTTGCTGTTGGTAAAGCACACAAACAGCATTCATGCAAAGTTCATCATCCTCCTGGAAGGCCTCCGGCATGTCTGCTCCAAACATCCATGTTTTGCTAAGTTTTCAATTATGAAGGCTATTTGTAGAACTCCTGCCACCTAAGCCGCCAAACTTATCACTTGCTGGCCCTGTTTTTGCTTGGCATCTTCTGAACTCAGAGTCAACTCTTGACTGCTGAAGAGGTTGTTCTAGACATACATACCCATGACTATTGTGGATTGATTGAATATTTTGTTCGTCCTTATGACCGTCAATTGTTAAACTATCATCTTCACTTCCAAGCTTGCTTCTTTTTCTCTTTTGGATTCTGAAAGAAATATCAGTGCAGTCTCGATCAGAAGATGGACTACTACAAAAGTTTTCACTAATCATTTCATTTTCACCCAAATTTGTACATAAATCTGCAAGATGAGCAGCTCCATCAGGGTTCGTCTCAAAACTTTGCTTGCAGCTCTCCACAGCAACAAACTTATCTTTGAGACTTACTAGATGGGCTAGATCGTCTGCTTTCTCTTTTAATGAATTGGCTAGTTCCTCTGCCACCAGCACCAAATTATCAAACCTCTTCTTGTGCAATTCAGCAGCCTTATAAGACTCCAAATTTTGGCACCTCAACTCCTCCACAGTCCGAAAAGCCTTCAAATTTTGCTTTCTTAGTTCCTACTCAGTCTTAGTGGCTTCTGATTGTTTGTATTTCAATTCCTCCATGGCTTGATCAGACATCTTTTTGTGCATTTCAGCAGCCAATATCTGCCCCCTCAACTCTTCCACAGTCTGATGAGCTTCTGATTGTTTCTGCCTCATTTTCTTCATGCTTTCATCAGACCTCATTTTGTGCACTTCAGCAGCCAAAACTTGGTGCCTTAACTGCTCCAAAGTCTGACAAGCCTCCCTATTTCTTTCCCTTAGCTTCTCCTCCCTTAGTTCAGATTCTGATAGCTCGCACCTCAGCTCATCAATGATTTGATCAGCTTCTGATTTTTGTTGCTTCAGCTTCTCAACCTCTGTTTCCATTTGGGCCGTCCTCATTTCAAGAGAACTTCTCACGACAGTCTCCCACAAGCTGATCCCCTTTCAGCATCAGATTTTTCAGCTCAGATATTGTCCTATTCTTTTCATCTACCATCTTCATGTGTTCCTCCTCTTTCTTTATGTCTCTATGATTGGACAATTTAACCGCATTCAACCTTGTGATTTTTTTCCTCAGTTCCTCACGTTCTTTTTGACTTTCTTTCAGTTTCTCCTCAAACCTGGCAAAGCCCTGCATTCTCTTCAATGCATCACTATCCCTTTCAAGACCTTCTTTCTGAATTTCAATGTTTTTTTCACGGTCCATTAATATCTTCTGGACCTCACCAAGCTCACCTTTAAAAAATAGGCGGGTAAGGAGTTTGATCAGTTCTGGGATTGGTAATAAACTCGTCCTTTGTGATTTCAATGAACCTTGTCTTTTGTAAACCAAAAAATCTGCCAGTAAAGTTTACTCCTGATTGGCAGATTCTTCAAGGATTAGCCTTGCGGAATGCACCAGAAATGGAAGGTAAGGAATAGACGGAAAAAGAAAAAGGAAAAACGGATGGTGACGTTCAAGGGAAAGGAAATAAAAAACTGGAGAAATGGATTTCTTGAAAGTTAAAACTTTTTTCGAGGGTTTGTAATCACAGCCTCAAAAGTGATCTTTTTTGTTATTTTTCTTTGGGTGGAGGGACAGGGACTAAGGATGTTATAATGGAGATTTTTGGGTCCTGAAAAATGGGAGTTATAGTCCATCTGAAGATATAGCTTGTCTTTGGGAGTCTCTGGGTGTTTGTTTTGTGTGTGAGCGAGCGTGTCTGTACGAGGAGCAGAAGAAGCAGAATGAGACAGACAGGAGGACGGATGGCTCCCAGGCGATACATTGGGGAGAATGCCACATGTATCAGCGGGCCAACAGGCGTGAGTATGAAATTGTTCTCCATTTTTAATGCTCTGTTACAATTTGATTTTTTATTACGTATTTTTAAATTTCTTAAAATGTCATGACGTGCTTCAAGGCATTTGCAGCTATCGTTCGATTGATGAATTATCTGAAGAAGATTTTAATCATAACAGGAGTGTCGAAAATTGAGTCCATGTTCTCTTAACTTTTCTCAAAAAAAAATAAAATTTTAGTACTCAAAAAATCCTCACAATTCATTTACAAACACTCTACAACCATATTTCAATCACTACAACTTATATATATATATATAATTTTCACCATATAAACCCAACAAAAAAGTAATTGATTTAATATCAATAATAAAATTTTCTTCCCCAAAACATAAAAACATAAATAACTCATTTTCAAATCATTTTTTACAATTTACCCAAAACACAAGAGAACAAGCCCTGAGCATTTTTTATTACATTTTTTTTATGTATATAATTGAGTATCTATCAATTCTCTTAAAAAATATGCCAATCCAATAGAAATCATTAAAGAGTTTCAATTGATCTTTTTTTAAGAATAAAATGGTCTTACACACATGCCTTTTACTTGGGGAATGTTTGGTTATATTTTTTGTGCAATTTTATTATGTTTTTTGAAAAAATAAATTATTAAAGAATATAATTGATTTTTTATTATGATTCGAGAAATAATTAAAAATTGATGTTAAAGAATTTTAGCATGTTTGTTTATATTTTGAAAGAGACATTTTTTACTATAATAGTCCAATCAATTTCTTTTTGTTGAGTTTTTGGAGTGAAAATAGAATTGAATAATTTTTTATTATTAGAATAATAATAAAATATATACAATATATATAATATAAGTATGCATGTATTCGAAAACAGGACAGTTTTAGGGATAATAAAGGATAGTATACGGTATTTTGATTTTTTTTTTTGAGAAAAAATGATGACATATCTAATTATGTTGACCCAATACTATTTTATTTTTGGGAAACACAACCAATCATTCCCTTGGTAGGTAATATAACTGACCATGTATATTATGAATATAGAAATGAAGAGCAATTTGAAGAAATTATCTTGTGCACTGACGTCTAATTGAATTGTTTGGGATTAGAAGTGAAAAGAACACACTAAGCTCTAAGAATGGAAATAGGTTAGGCTACTCGTTAGGGATCTATGACCTAATTTATTTATGACTTAATTTGGCCTAACTTATTTAATAAAAAAGTTAGATTAAAACTTAAAAAGAAACTTTTTTAACTAGATAGGCTAAACTTTAACTTTTCTAAAAACTTGCAAAACCTAACAGGCTAACTCGTTTATCATTGTTCACATAAAAAATACAATAATAATAATAATAATATAATATTAAGGACAAATCACATAATCAGTTCCTAAAATTTTACTTTAAAATCACTCTAGTCTCTAATTTTTAGAAGTTCATCTTTTAGTCTCTATTGTTAACATATTATTTTATTTTAATTCTCAAAACCACTTTCCAATGGTATTTGACCGAAAAATTGATCAATTTTGACTTCTTTTAAGGACAAATTTGTTAATTTAAAGTTTTATGTTCCACTTTAGTTCCAATTTAAGATTTTATATTCCACTTTAAGTCACTTTCGTTTTTTTTTTTTAGAAAAAACTACATTTTACCCCCCATGAAAATAGAAAAGAGCAAGAAAAACCCTTATGAAAAGGGAAAAAGAAAAAAGGGAAAAAATATCCTTATATTTTGAAAATTATGCACATCACCTCCTACTTCTAATTTGTTTCAATTTAACCATAATTTTAACACACAAAGACTATATTACCCTTAATTATTTCATATACTTTCAATTTAATTAATTTAAGTATATTTTTTATATCTTCTTTCATTCCCTTTAAATTTAAAAATTATTTTTAGTTTTTGTGTTTTCATTTCTCTAATTTATTCTACATTTTTCATTTTGGAATATATCATATATAAATCTACATATTATATATACATATATAAATATATAATATATTTATGTACATATTTTATGTAACATGTATATATTATATGTTTGTATATAACATATATTAATAAATAAATATAAATATATGCATAAATATATAAAATACTATATAATTATATTTATATAATAATCCCACCCACCCCACACCCTCCGCAACCCCTATCCTCATCCCCAACTATCTCCTCCCTACCCCACGATGATTGGCCATGATGACTACCCCTAGCAAACCCAACCCCTATACGCCACACTTTTGCAATCCCCATCCCACCCCCAACTACCTCATCCCCACCCAACCATGCTATCGCCGATGTGAATAAGGCCATGACAGCCATGACCATCGCACTGCCTTGAAAAACAACAACCATGGCTATTGTTTTCCATGCTACTATGGTCACACCTTCAATATAGTCATTGTTATTCACATCAATAATCCATTTAAACTGTTCTTGTAACATATGTTAAATCACTTTAAAAGAATAAATATATGTAACATTAAATCAATTAATTATAAATTTAAGATGGATTGAACCAACAACTAAACACAAAAATTATGAATAGCAAAGAATGTGGCACTATTTCTATCAATTAAGAAGCATTTCAATATTTTTATCATGTAATTATCAAATAAATTATGAAATGCAACTATTGGCATAAAAAAGAAAAGAAAAAGAAAAAGTGACATAGGGACTAAAGTGGAATTAAAACCTTAAATTGGGACTAAAGTGGAATATAAAACTTTAAATTGATAATTTTGCCCTTAAAATGTCAAAATTGATCAATTTTTCAATCAAATATCGCTAAAAGTGGTTTTGGAGAGTAAAATGAAACAATATTATTAACGTTAGGAATTAAAAAATGAACTTTTAAATATTGATAACTAATATGATTTTAGAGTAAAACTTTAGAGACTAATTATTTAATTTACCCTAATATTAAATAACTAATTGTATTTAATTTCTTTAATTAATCCTTTATGAAATCCGTTATGTTGCTTAATATTACTTTTTCTTGAAATGATATTATTTTATTCTTAAATTTGAATTTTTATAATTATACATTTGTTATTTATCATTTTAATTATTGCTTATCAAAATCTATTATAAGTTTGAATATATTAAAATTTTAAATTTGTGTAATGATTAGACTTAATGAACTTTTTCATAGAAAATAAATTTTTAGGTAGACTTTCTCATCAAATTAAGATTTTAAAATTTATTAAAAAAATTAAACGTAACCTTAAAGAAAACCTATCATAAATAATAAATTAAATTCAAACTTATTATTTGCATAATAGATTTAGTTTATTTAAATCAAATCCTAACCTAACCTATTTCATTGCATATTAAGTTCATATAATTTAAAATCAAAAACCGTTTTGATAGTTGACAAGTATGGATAATTTTGTCATCAATCTCTGAAGACATTAATAATAACTGCGTTGTTGCTGTGCATTGGGAAGAAAAGTAGATTTTATGCTATCCAAAGTGGATTTCTTTTTCTGCTGTTTCAAAAAACTCCATTCTATTTTTTCTGATGATGCTCAATTTATATAAATTTAAATGTGCTTTAAATTATTCACAAATTGAACATTAGTTGATTTTATAAAGTGAAATATATATTAATATCATTTACAAATACTTTTTAATTAACATGGCATCAGTTGAAAATAACATAAAGTATTTATCTCTTTTCTACAAAAACACTAGCCTATATATACAGGGGATTCGGTGTTAACTAATTAATATATTAATCAAGATGTGTACGAGGAAAAGTCTAACACTCTGAATTTTAAAATCATAAATTATTATAAATTGTGAAATCGATAAATTTAGTTCAATTAATTTTGGTTGATTTAATTACAACTTAAAATTAAATATTTATAATCAAGGGTTTAAATCGCAAATAAAAGGACTTGATTGTGCGAAACTATAAAGTTTAGGGGAGGTAATATGGAGAAGTTAAAAGTTGGAGGACTTTGAAATAATTAAATTAGGGCTTAGTTGACTGAAATAAAAAAGGACAGGGGTCAATGTGTGAAAAATAAAATTTTAAGGGAAAAATAAAATATTAGGGACTAAATTGAAAGCAGATAAAAGCCCAGGGGCTTAATTGAAGTCAGTTAAGAAATTCTGGGGTCAATTTGTAAGAAACTAAAAATTATTTCTATATATGCAACTAAGGACAAATTTTTATCTAATTCTCAAAATCGACCCAACCCCTACCTCAATGGTGAACCACCGGCGAATGACCATAAAGCCCAAAACCAATTACACCAAAATGTTCCTCTCCTCATGAGAAACCCAACCATACCAATATTCATCAAAAACAACTGGCGAAACTGCCAAAAAATGCAACCCAACAGTGAAGCTTGGCAGTGGTAGTGGTTCTGTCACTTCTGGCAACGAAAAGGGGACGACATTTAGTGGGTTTTGGTCACCGAGCTATGGGCAGTCTGGGGATGTTAATTTTAGATTTCAATAGGCGGTGGAGGGAGAATTGATGGTGGTGGTTGATGGCATAGGCTAGGGTTGGCCGCGGCTTTGAACGGCCAATTGACCGGCCTATCATCATAGGAATCAAAAATTAGTTAAGGCATTTTACTCCTGGGGTTGAGGCACACCCGATGGTGGTGGCAACTCCCATCTCCAATGACAGCACATGGTGGTCCAGCAGCAGCATGTGACTTGATGACTTCTGGGCAGTTTGTTCAGATTTACATTTCAAACTCATTTAGACTAGTTCTAGCATAAGATTGAATCTCGATTCAACGTAAATTAGGTAAATTTCAATAATTGAATTTTAATTTGATTAAATTGTAGAACGTAATTAGATTTTTAAATGAAGTTACTTGAAACCTAAATTAGGACTGTTGAACCATGATTCAAACTAAGGTTATAGATTAATCTTCTAATTAATATAATATAGAATTCAATCGACTTTGAAGAATTATCAATTTGTTGTTGGGATTTTAAATAAGGTTTTGACAATCAATTTACTGATTGTCTAGTTAAGAACTATGACAGGCAATTACCTTGGACATTTAAAGGTAATATGAAATTTGAGGATTATGACTAAACAATTGAAGTAATTGAGGAATTTGAAAAAAATGTTTAAATATATTAAGACTTATGATTTATAAATCGCAATCAATGTTGGATTAAAGTTATCCGCTCCAAACCTTACATCAAGTGGGAAGCAAGGTCATGAACTATTTAAATATCTAAGGATTATCATGACTATGTCAGAATACCTTTAAGTTGATAAAGATGCTCGTTATATTTATAGTTGAGGATTAAAGGATTGATAAAATGATAACTCAAAGTTATCTTATGACAGTTCTCAGGTTGACTAAGAAGCCATGATTTGAGCGACCATGAGTAGGAATTCCTTTATATTTATCAAGTGAGTTGATACTCAATAGTATGAGATTCTTTACTGGGAAAAGAATATATATACTTGTTACTATATCTTGCTCATTTGTTTTCTTTCGATCTGTGTGTTAAAAATAATACTCCACATCGTCCATTCCATATTGAGCGCTTTTATTATCTTTAATTGACATCGCTTCATTTTAAATTAGTGATTGTGTTGAGGAAGCTAAGAATGATTTCGAAATATATATTGAATAGCTATGTCCCCTTGGAAACCAACAAGGTGCTGGATTTGTTTATAATGATGTTAACATGGCATTTTGACTTATGCTGTGAATGGCTGTTGGATACATTTTGTGTTATTAGTGAATACGACTAATGCCTTTGGGGGTGGACCTTGGGATCGGTACCGAAAGACGACCAAGCAATACGGACCGACGATGGCTGGTTTTGAACCAATACCTTATTTCTAGTATCCTGTCTCATAGCCGATTTGAGGTAACTATCTACGAGCGAGATAAGGCATGTAGCTAACCATGCCATCTGTATGTGTATAGCTAACCTGATTACTCAAGCTAGAGGAATAAAGATTTCTATATTTTTTAAAATGGAATGACAAGATAGGAGAACTACCAACATCATGTTTTGTAAAGATATTACATATTTCATTTTTAGTATTATTTAACCTTATTTTTTGTTCCTTGCCTATATCCTTTATTCAATTTCTCAACTCAATGCTTATGTTTTGAAACCTTAGTGAAAAATAGTAAATTTTGTGAAATCTCATCACTGGTATAGGACAATGATGAGATGGATCATCTTTAAATTTTGAATAAAACATTCTCTCACAATTTCTGATAATACTTATGCTCTTACTTACCTCTACAATTTGTTGTTATGGCTAAATTATCTCACTAAGTCATTCAAACTTATGTTTTTTGTTATTTCTTTCGTTCTTTACCCCAAATAGGATCAAGCAATGAAGATAGATGACCCAAGCAAAATATGAGATAATTAAGGTGATAAAAGTGCTAATTGATTAGGGCGTTACAAAAAGCATTCCAAATATTATAGACTATTTCTTTTTATTGATAACACTGGCTCACATACCCTATTGTAAATATTCATCACTTTTTGCCATCTTTCTTTTAATCTTTTTGAGCAGACAGGACACCTGATTCTTTATCTAAAATTCTGATTCTTTTTACACTTCTCAACCATTTATTTGGGGGTAGTTCAATGCCACACAACTAGGTGGGTACCCAACTCCCCCTTGAAGTTGAAGTTGCCACATGTCACATGGCAGCTTTTATATTTCTTTCCTTTTGGAATGTTTAATATTAATATGATTATAATAATTGTAGGTAAATTTATATTAATAATTTAATTATTATGTCATGTAGTTGGGAGCATTTTTTTTTTCCCATTGTCAAAATCATCATATTTTATGGTGCCAAATATAACAATAGTGGAACCAATCAATTTTTGGAATGTAAAGCTAGTCATTTATAAATTGCCATACACCCTTATGATCAAAATTATAAAAATTATATTTAAGTCCATCAAAATTAAAAAATTAACATTTGTATGGTAATAAATAAAATTATCATAAATTATAGTTATGAATTTTTTACTGTATTTTTATTATATATGTTACTAATTATTAATAATTTTAATTTTAATTTTTTGGTCCTATGCCTAATTTGTGAATTTTCTAAAAATTAAGAAAAATTATGATATTCAAAGTTTTTATTTTTTTATATATTTTTTCACTAAAATTCAAAATCTCAATTGGTATTGATATTAGCCTCTATCAAATTGCTATGGAATTGTGGAGAAAAATCAAATAATTGTCAACTTGAAAAAAGAAATGACTAATTTGTGTAAGGAAATAAAATTTCTTTCAAAAAATATATATATAAAAGCTACCCCCTGATATGTGGCAGCTTCAAGGGGGAGTTGGGTGCCCACCCAGTTATGCGGCACCAAACTCCCCCCCCAAATAAATGACTAAGAAGTGTAATCAGAAGCAAAATTTCAAAAATAGAACTAGGTGCCTTGTCCACCCAAAAAGATTAAAAGAGAGATGATAAAAAGTGAATAATATTTACAATAGAGTATGTGAGCCAATGCTATCAATAAAAAGAAATAGCATGCAATATTTGGAATGCTTTTCCTACTACACATTTTGATTAATATGTTAACTGGTCAACATCGAATCCCCTATACATAAATAGGTTGGTGTCTTTATATAAAAGAAATAAATACTTTATATTATTTTCAACTGATACCATGTTAATTAAAAAATATTTATTAACGATATTAATATTTCACTTTATAAAATCATCAAATATTCAATTTGTGAATTAATATTAAAAATTCCAAAAGAAAGATAAAAGCTGCCACATGATATGTGGCAGCTTCAAGGGGGAGTTGGGTGCCCAACCACCTATATGGCATCGAACTCCCCTTATTTGGGTAACCGTAAAATTCTGTCTCGTATGTGCTTTGATCCTTTTTAACAAAGACATCTTTCATATATTTATTTATTTATTTATTTATTCAAAGTCATTAACATTGTAAATCAAGCTCTATATATAAAGTATTTTGCTGTAGAAGTATTGAGATGCATTAATATGACGTATTTTGTTTGAAGAGGCTTTAAAAAATAAAATTATTTATCATGCATTTATGCCAAAGTTCTACATACTAAAGTGGATGTGTCACTTCTTATTTACGATTATTTACTTACTTATTTTTAGAATTTAAACTTCAAAATCTATACATATAAGTAAGAGAACTACATTATTGGACTAATTAACCACTCATCACTTTTTGATTACTAATTTAAGGTCTAAGCACATATGATGCCCCTTTTGGACGTATCTACAACTCGGCAACAAACTCTCTTCTCTTCTCATGGGAAGGGCTACCTCAAGAAGAATTATATTATCAAATGATGTCTTTTTCACACGAAGATATATGGATATATTCGTTCATCCTTCAACGATTTAAATAGGAAAAGAATACCTCTGAATTTAGGTAGGATGTGCAACCATCATCTCTTGATTTGTTGCCAAAAATATGATCCATAAAAATTTGCAGGGTAAAATAGGAAAGAAAGTTGATTGCAAAAAACGTAAATTAAGGCATGGGTGCCTGATTGATTTGGTCAAGAGTTTACAAAATGGTATGTAGAGGATGGCAAATTGGGATACACTGTGTCCGTTCCAAATACTTTTCATACAATTTCCCGCTTCCATGTCACCAAGTTGCAACTCTAACTCCAAGGTACTTCTGTAAATATCTATTTGTAAACATAATCAACTGACTGAAAAAACATCATTAAAATCACAATGTAAAATTTAATTTCAGTTCCAAGAACTTTCTTAACTACTGACTTAAGTTAAATAATATAAATATATATGTATATGTATATAATGAGGCGGACAAAACGAGTTGCTTCACATTTTAGAACAGCATAATTGAACTACAAAATATCCACACAAAAAAAAGGTACAAGGTGATAATTAGGAAATAATTAGGAAATAATTAGGAAATAAATATCTCATTATCATTTTTCCTAATTATTTGTGGTCTGTAGAGGGGCATAATTGATAATGCATCATGAGATCCCTTCTCATAGTTGTAACAAACTAACAATACATATATACAATACATATATACATGTGGTGATTATTTAGTTGAGGATCATATTAGAACACAAAGTCCCTGATATTGTCTCTCTTCTTTCCCTCAGCACTTTCCAGATTTGTCTTTTCTTTCAGATCAACATTCTTCTCTCAAATTTTCAGGTAATAATTGTCCGTAGCAGTCATCTGATCATCTTCTATATTTTGTCTAATTTTTCATATATATGCATTAACGTGTGAGATCCATAACCCCAAAAACAAAGAAAGAAGGAACCTTTTCCCTGAGTAATGCATGAACATGCATGAATCGTGGGTCTTTTTTGCTTGATCTGGATTTCCACAATCATGATTACTTTGTTTTGGGGAAAGCAGGCTTATTTTTGACAAAGCATATCAGAAATAAGTTTTAGACAATAATTCATAGTAGTGGAAAATTTCCCTTTCGAATGGGACAATTACTCAATTCATGGAAAATGCTACTTGTATGGATGCCTACTGTTGCTGAATGCATTAATCCGAGATTCATGTCTTACAATGGCTGCTATTCCTTCTGATTCTTTGTTTATCTCCAGACAAAATGTACATACATATACATGTTCTTATCTTATTATTATATATTTAGATGTTAATTTATTTATTCATAACTTCATAAATATTCAAATTGTTGAACATAGACTAGGTGAGATCAGGTGCTGATACATTTCCCAATATTGGAGCAGGGCGTGTAATCTTGGACCTGAGCTATATTCCCAGTGTAATCTTTTTGAGCTAACATTATAAACCAAGTATTGCAGATATATCCTGCATTTGCTTTGAGCCTTTGATTGAGAGAGAGAGAGAGAGAGAGGGAAGTTGAGAAACTTATCTCTACTTTCTGGTGCATTATTTCCAGGAATCCAGAGCAGAGATGACAAAGCATCATTTGAATGGATTATTCAAGTCGTATAGCAATCACATTGATCCTGAAAAAGAAGAACAACTGAAACGGGTCAAAATAGGTACAACCTGAATCCTTACAATTTATGCATGGGACACCACACTGCTCTAAAGCCCAAGATGGAATTAAGGGTTGTTTGCCAGGACAATGTTATCCTCAATGTGGATATTTGTGGTATACAGAATGGCAACTTATATGCAGTACAATTATGTAACTTAGAACAGTTATTAAAAGGTAAAACTTGCATGTTCTGGGCCTAAGTTTGAGTTCATTTCAACTGGCAAAGATGCACAAACGAACATGAAGTATTCTTCAAAGACTGGAATTTTATTTAGTTCTTCTATGATCAATAGTATCCGTGAAGTAATGAGCACTGGGGTAGGGAAAATGTCATGTTGCATGAGAAACATGAGATAGTCAGGACACTGCTAAAAGAGGCCTTCTATGAACTTGTAATTATATACAAAGAACTGATTTATTTCAGAAGCTGAGTTGTAAATATTTATTAGTCCTGATGAATTTCTGCTTCTTTAACTAGAAAGAATTTCCCCTTTTTGTGCAGAAGCAGAGAATCAAGTAAAGAAGATTTTGGATCTGACAAGAACTATAAACCATGGCAATAAAGAAAGAAACTTGAGGAAAAAGTCAGAAGTAATTTTTCTTATTGAAGATTTCCAAGAGCAATATAAATCACTATACTCTTTATATGAAGATTTAAGAGAAGAAGTGAAGAAACATGTTGGTGGAGCAGATGACGATAGTTCTGGTTCTGATTCAGATTCAGAGACATATTATTCTCCAAGGGAGTTCAGTGCTGGAAACAGTAACATCAGTGGTGGCACTTCTGATAGTGATAATCAGGAAGCTGAAAATTCAGACTTGGAAGATACAGTCCTGAAAGGTAAATTGACTTCTTCAAGTGAAGTGAAGAAAAGCATGAATCTTGATTCAGAATTTGGGGGAATTCTTAAAGACCTGAGGATTCAAGGGGAGGAATCAGAAAATACGGGCCAGAGGTTGGCTCAAATAGAAGATTTAGAGGGGCAGGTTGCCCATTTGAAGCTTGAGATTTCGACCCTTAGCACACAGAAAAGGGAATTGGAAAAGCAAGTGGAGTGCAAGTTTGATGAAGCTAAAAAAATGAAAGAGAGAATCTCAACTCTAGAAGCTCAGGTTTTGGAAATTGAGGCCACATCCAAAAAAAATGAATTTCAATTTTTTTTGTTTAGAAAACAATACAAGGATAAAGAGCAGCAATATATATCTAGAATTTCAGAACTTGGCGCACAGGCCAATAATATGCAGCTTGAGTTGAAAACTCTGGAGCATCAGAAAGGCGAGTTAGAAGGACAATTGGCAGAACAATATAAGGATAAAGAGAAGCAATATTTATCAAGAATTTCGGAACTTGTTGCACAGGCCAATAAAATGCAGCTTGAGTTGAATACTTTGAAGCATGAGAAAGGCAAATCAGAAGCACGATTGGCAGAACAATATAACGATAAAGAGCAGCAATATTTATCTAGAATTTCAGAACTTGTTGCGCAGGCCAGTAATATGCAGCTTGAGTTGAATACTTTGAAGCATCAGAAAGGTGAATCAGAAGGACGATTGGAAGAACAACATAAGGATAAAGAGAAGCAATATTTATCTAGAATTGCAGAACTTGTTGCACTGGCCAATAATATGCAGCTTGAGTTGAACACTTTGAATCATCAGAAAGACAAATTAGAAGGACAATTGGCAGGTGAAACTAAACGATGGTCATCTCAAATTGAGGGCCTGATGGAACAACTTAATTCTCTGCAGCAGGAACTGCTGTCTGTAAATAGCCAGAAGGCTGAATTGGAGAGGGAACTCAGAAAGAGAACAGAAGAAACAGCAGGGGAGAAGGAAAGCCTAAAAGTTAAGGTAAACGATTTAGAACTAGAGATTCAGTCCTTAAGCAGGCAGAAGAGTGACCTGGAAGAGGAAATAAAGAAACGAACCCATGAAGCTTTTCAATCAAATGAAGAAAAAGAGAAACTGAATGGAAAAATTTCTGAATTGCAGAGAGCTCTTTCAGATAGGGATGATGAACTATCAGCTGAACAAAAGAATTCTAGTGCTTGCCAAGACGTGATGTCCATGAAGATTGAGGAGATCAAAAACCTCAATAACAAATTGGTAACCTTGGAAATGGAGCTTGAGAAAGAGAAACAAGAGTCTTCCTTAAGGGAAGACCAGCTGAAGGAAAAGAATACTGAATTGACCATGAAGATTGAAGAGAAAGATAACCTCAAGAACAAATTGGAAACCTTGGAAATGGAGCTTGACAAAGAGAAACAAGTGTCTTCCTTAAGGGAAGACCAGCTTAACGAAAAGAATACTGAATTGACCAACAAGATTGCCCTTCTGCAGGAAAAGCTGCTTGAACTGGAGGCTGTCATCAGCAAGTTGAGAGAAGAAAATGAACAAGCACAACACAAATTATCATTTTCCAAATCTCATTTCCAGCTTGTGGAAAGAAAGGTAGAAGAAGTGGCAGAAGAATTCCGGAAACAGTTTGAAGACAAATATAGAATCCTGAGCCGGAGGATAAGGGTTGCTGAGCAGCTACATGCTGAGAACAAAGAGTGCTACCTGAAGGCTAAAGAGGTGTATGAGCAAGAAACCAAGGACCTCAAAGAAAGGGCAGGCAGAACTGAAACTGGACTGGAAAATATAAAGGATATGACGGTCACAGCAAATGAAGTGCTCACTTCACTGGACTCAGTGGCCTTAAAGTTTGAAGAATGCACTACTAATTTCCTGAATCGGATTTCCGAGGCCTCTTGTGAGCTGAAATTTGCAAAGCACCGGGCCATGATGAAAAACAAAGCAGACTTACATGTAGAAGACAAATTGGACTTGCTTACCAGCCCAGCTTCATAGAAAACCATCATAAATATAATTGTGTATGTCTGTTTACATGTTAGATAGAAAAAACTTACTTTTCTGCAGAGAAAAAAATAGACGAAAACAAAAGTTTCAGATTTAGTTTTAAATTATCTGTGCTCCAATGCATTTTATTTGTGACTCGGACCGATAATTCATATCATCAATCAGCCCCAAACCAGAAGTGCATTGCTCCTGTACAATTGGAAGAAGTGTAAATTTTACCTTGTCCACTTCAATATATTTCAAATGTATTTTGAATTGTTGAACCCCATGATGAAACAATATGGCTACATACAATGTTTCCTATGACATTAAGGTAAAAGCCCTCCATAACACACAATACAATGCTTAATGCAATTATTATAATAACTGCAGATAAGTACTTGAACAAGGCTCAATCATGTCTTACTTGTATATATCTCTTGTACGATCCATATTCTGGACATCAAATTCCTTGTACAAAATATAATTTGATCCTGATGATAATACAAATTTAACTAGTTCAATTAAAACTCCAAACACCATGTCCTAAGCAAAGGCGTCCAATAACAGTCAAATACTAAATTATTACACAAATAGTTCAAGAATGGAGCTTTACCACAAGTAGATGTATTGCCGCCGATACTGCTTCTCCTGTAACAGGGGGAATATTTGCAATAGCCCTCTAAGATAATCCTCTGTTTATCCTCACAATTCTCTTCCAACCTGACATAATCAACAAACCAGACATCAAAATTAAGCGGGTTCTTCCTATCCTCATCCTCATAATGAAATCTCCTTTCCGCTACAATAGCATCCTCAATTCCTTTGATTTCACCATATTGCTTCTCAAACAGAACGAAGTTGCCGTGAAGTTCCTCTGCCCTATCCTTTGGTATATGATCCAATGCATACTTATATATACACCTCTCCCTCTCTCGCACGTATCTTCGAAATCTGCAAATGGCACAAAAATTCTTCTGCCTGCTCATCACGGCCCAGCTTATTCACAGCACTCTCACAACAGTTCCAGCACGTTCTATCTCTCCATTTCCCATCTCAAATTTTGCATGCTTACTCCACGCCTAACCTTCTGATGGCAATCCCCAAACCCTTCAAAAATCACCCTCGCCTTTCCAATCTCATTGTATCTCAGCTCAAACTTTATACAGGAAATCCAACCTTGCTGATCAGGCCCCACCCCCTCCACCGCTCAAAAATTTGCCTCGCACCAGCCGAATTACCTAACATCTCCTCCATCCCACGGGTTCCCCGCATGATTAATGAACTTATTCTTCATCTCAAAAATCCGCATACCTCAACCACAATGTGGGACTCTACGGACTTTGTCTTCAAATTCTTTCTCCACTCTGTCGTGATTTTCTGCTTAGGAACGTGGGTTTCCGCCTCCGTCGCTTGCGGGCTTCGCCGATGATTTGCTCCGCTGTTATTTGGATAGGAGCGGGGGTCTTGTTCTTGACGCGCGCGGGTCGAGGCAGCTTTACTTCGGTTACTTTCTTGGTTAGGTAGCTGAAATTACAATCGGAGTATCTCGTGTTCGCCATGCCTGACCGATTTTGTTTGCGTGAGAAGGAAAGCAGATGGGTTTAGGTTGGGGCTGGCAATGAGAAGTTTTAACGCAACATGCGCTCTGCGCCTACACATGTAGAGTTCGAGCTCGCGCTTGGTAAAAATTCAATTTGTTGGCGGGTTTAAAAAAATTGCGCCAAGCTCATATTTTCAGTTTTACTGTTGGATTCTATTCTTTTCATTGGTGGTTAGGTTTTTTTACTCCATTTCGATTTTCGAACTAATTTATTTGTGTACGGAATTCCATCTAATTAAAATTCAAAACGAGAAAGGAGTAAGGACATCATATTTTTTGTGAATTGCGGATAAAACTCTTGCTAATTAAGTGCATAACAAAAATAATAATCATGTAATTTTTGGATCATTATTAAAAATTGTAATTTTTCCAATTGATCTCAAGACAATCATGGAAAAATAAATTTCTTTCACGAATCTTTGATGGAATACGTACTTCAATAAAGTTTTAATAGAAGTGTAATCAAATTTCTTTATTTGTAATAAATAAAATTACAAAATAAAAAAAATTATACAAATAAAATAAAATTCAAACTTATCAATTGTAGATTCAATATCTAATCTAATCCTCTGATTTTTTGCTCTTAAATATGATCTTGAAATTTGATGAGTTCCATGATAAATGTCTTGTACACCATAGATTTCCTTGAATTTAATTTGAAATAACGCTAATTTAAGGATTTAGCATCTTAATCTTGAATCAAATGCCAAAAATATATAAGTTCTACTAAGAATACTTTGAACATCATCGATTTCCTTAAATATGATTTGAAGAAAGTAAAGCCAATTTGAAAGCTTCGCATCTTGATTTTGAATTAAATGCCAAAATTTAATGAGCTCCATGAATAATGCCTTAAACGCCGTGGATCTCTTTGAATTTGTTTGAGAGAACTGTTGAATTCCTTCAAAATTTTCTCTTACTTGCTGGGATTTATGTTATTTGTTGAACGAACTTTGGCCACCCCCTATATATATAAATGCTTGATGGAAGACTTTTAAATTGATTTGAACTTTTTTTAGAGTAATCTCTTTGATAAGATAATATCAATCATTAAGAGATAATATCAAGTATGAAGAAATAATATCAAGTATGGAAAGGTAATATCAAGTATGAAGAAATAATATCAAGTATCAAGAAATAGTATCAAATATCTTTGGTTTGATTGATTCATAAACATAGACACTTTATTTTTAATACTTATCAATATTTGATTTGAGCATAAAATACATATTAGAGTATTAATTAAAATTAACTATTCATCTTTTGGAATTAAATTTAATAAATTCCAAAATAAATAGAAAATTTTAAACTAATAACTAGCATATTGTTTTATATATTTCACTCTCCACTTGGGCAAAAATCAATATGTCTACAAGAAGTTCAAAAAAATTCGATTGAAAAATATTTTTGATACAAGAGACAGAGAGAATCTTGATTGGAGATATTTTCTAGAAAATAGTTCACGTATGGGAAATATTTCATTCTTATCAATTAGATAATAAATTTTATCTTTTAGATTATTTTCTTTTTAAATAAATATTAGATTTTAAATTTTATTATCTTGTAAGAGTTAGATATTATTTTACATCATGTTTTAATTAGGGAGTTGGAAGTTTTAGATATAAATATGAATTAGTCATATTTCTGTCAATTATAGAACTAGGATTCTTTTAAAGACTTATAAATAAGCTCGCATATACAGTTTGTCAAAAACAATTTGAGTAATAGAGTTCTTTGATTTTCCCTCTAAGAGAAAGTTCTTTACTTTGTGTTTGAGGCTTGTCATGTATAGGTTTTCTTTTATTCAATTTATTCATGCAATAGCTTGTTTTCTTCTCTTTTTCTTTCCTCCTAGATTTTAAACCCGCTACATCAGTTTGGTATAGGAGCAAGTTTGACCTTTTCTGATGATCAATGCAGGAGTAACTAGTAGTTTGCAAAACAACCAAATAGTTGGTGGAGATCAAGCTTCCTTAACTCTCAAGGAAGAGATTTGTGCATTGAGAGAATCCTTTGATCGTAAATTAAAGAAGATGAATTTATATTTGGAAGCTCTTAGCACAGACAGAATGTTAAAGCCAAGGCGAGAAACTATGGAATTTGTCCAAGCACCACAATAGGTTAGACGTAATTCTATTTGTCAATATTATCAATATGCCAATATTGACGATTCGAAAGAGGAAGAAGATTAAGATGTTAAGATGCTCAAAATGGGACGAGGAAATCAGCAATGCACTGCTAGATATCATAACTTTTGCATACAGGTTGATCTCCCATACTTTAATGGCAATTTAAATATTGAAAAATTTATGGATTGGCTTACAGAAATAGATAAATTTTTCGACTATTTGGAGATGCATGAGGAACGTAGAGTCAAATTAGTAACCTATAAACTAAAGGGAGTTTCCTATGCTTGGTAGGAACATCTACAAGACATAAGGAGGCGTGAAGGTAAAGAACGAACTCGAATGTGGTACCGGATTAAACAATTATTGAAGGTTTGCTTTTTAGCCCCATATTATGAGTAATATCTATTTTTGCAATACCAACAATATCATCAAGGAGATAGATTAGTGCACGAATACAGCACAAAGTTCTTGTGGCTTGTTGAGTGAAACAACCTAATAGAGTCGGATAGTCAACAAATGGCAAGATATCTCAATGGTTTGAAGCCTATAATTCAAGATAAGTTAGTGTGTAAATGTTAGCAAATATCTCTGAAGCATGGAACATGGCACTAAAGGTTGAGATAATGATGCAAGATAGGAAGATGGAATATTTTATGAGGAATTGATTTCAGTGAGGACTGACAAGCATAGAACAAAACACATCAACTTACAACTCGCAAAGATAAATTGAGAAGAAGGCATATGACAAAGTAGTAAGTTAAAAATTAGATGTGACTAAAACTCAGACAAAAATGCCAAAAAACCCATACGCCAAGCCGATTCCTAAAAAGTGCTATCGCTATAATCAACTTGGATACTACTTTAATGATTGTCCAAGAAAAACAAATATTACCATCATACAACATAGTGATCTTGGAGAAGAACTTGAAGATGGGGGCACAGTGACATGCAAATTTGATATTAACATTGATGGAGAAAATTTGGAAGATTGCAAAATTTTTGTAGTTCAAAAAATCAGGTTGGCACCGAAAAAAGAAGATATAACTCAAAGCCACCAATTGTTTCAGACTAGATGCACAATTAATGGTAGCAACTAAGACTTAATTATTGATAATGGTAGTCTGGAAGACATTATTGGGAAGAAAACTGTTGAAAAGTTGCAACTACTAATGGAGAAACATCTAAATTCTTATAGCATTAGGTGGATTGAGACTGTAGGAAACATTTAAGTGACAGAATGCTACAAAGTTTCATTCCCAGTTGAGAAGTATAAAGATGAAGTGTACTGTGATGTGGTCGACATGGATGCTTGTCACTTACTATTTGGTAGACCCTTGCAATTCGACAAGAATGCACATCATTTTGGACTGGAGAAAATACACAAATTGGAGAAATGGAGTAAAGATGACTATTGCAACTGAATAAGACGTTTAGGGCCAAAACTTCTAATCTGGAAGGTAAACATTTCCTAACAGTAACTCTTTTAGAGAAAGAGTTTGAGGTTACCTGTAGAGAAACTCTACTAGTTCATTGCTTAATAGTAAAGGGAATCTTAACTACTATGAAAGATTCACTAGAAAAACTACTTCTTGAAGGCATATGTTTGTTTTTTGAAAAGAGTGATATTATACACAAGGAGCTATCAGTAATATTGTCACTAATGCCTTATGTTCAATCAAAGGTCAAGTGAAAAACTTGAAGAAGCTAGTACCAAGTATTAAATAGCTGTTAATAAACATAGAGGCATCTTAACTTTTGAAGAAGGCGATGAAGCTATGATTTTCTTAAGGAAAAAAGGATTCTCATTGATAGTTACAAGAAGTTGCAACCAAAGAAGTTTGCACCTTGTCACATGTTGAAGAAAATCAATGAGCATGATTGTGGTGGAATTGCCAAAGAATATGTTAATCTTTATCCCTATCATCCATCCAACAAGCTTTGAAATCTAAAAGACATTGATAACTCAAGGATGAGTTATTTTTTTAAGAGAGGGAGAATGATACGAGAGACAGAGAGAATCTTGATTGGAGTTATCTTCTTGAAGATATTCCACATATGGGAAATGTTTCATTCTTATCAATTAGATAATAAGTTTTATCTTTTAGATTATCTTCTTTTTAGATAAATATTAGATTTTAAATTTTATTTTCTTATAGGAGCTAGATATTGTTTTACGTTGTCTTTTAAAGAGTTATGTGTTATTTTATATTATTTTTTAATTTGGGAGTTAGGAGTTTTAGAGATAAATATGAATTAGTCGTATTCCTATCAGCTATAGAATTAGAATTTTTGGAGAGGCCTATAAATAGGCTTGCATATACAGTTTGTCAAAGACAACTTAAGCAATAGAACTCTTTAGTTTTCTCTCTATGAGAAAGTTCTTTACTTTGTTTTGAGACTTGTCGTATACAGGCTTTCTTTTATTTAAGTTATTCATGTAAGAACTTGTTTTCTTCTCTTTTCCTTTCCTCCTAGATTTTAAACCTGTTGTATCAATTTTTCAAAAGAAGTTTTAATAGAATAGTTATAGGATTTTGTCTGACGGAGTTGTTGAAAGTTTATCAATGGAAACTTTGGTAGAAAATTAGAAAGGCTGATAGTTATTTTATTTTCTTTAGGGCCCGTTTGGTCTTTATTTTATTTTTTATTTTTATTGTTATTATTTTTTAAAAATTTAAAATGTAGTTGGTAAAAATAAATTGAAAGTAATTTTATATTTGGATATGTTGTTTGAAAAATAATGATTGTATTAGATTTAATAGGTTGTAGGTGGAAAGAGATAATAATAATAAGGAAAGGAAAGAGAATATACATAGATTATTGGAACAATGTGTTTTGAAAATAAAAATATGTATAAATGATGTATTTTAATTTTCAAATAGTAGAAAATATAAAAATAAAATTTGAAAATGAAACCAAATAGGATCTAAATTGTCCAACAACTCGTTTGAATATTTTATCATTTTGATAATGTGCACAATCAATTTATTGCAACGTGTCCCTTCATTGGTATTTTGAAGCATTGCATTTCACAATCCAATTATAGAAAATGATAAAAAAAAAAAGAATAACAAAATAAAATGAATGGTTAATTGGGCAAAAATTTTCAAACTCAATTTCAATTTAGAATTCAATCCCCACATAAAAAAATTGAGGCTCAACTCCCCATTCTCACTTTTAATTAGCAATCACTCCTCGACATATGTAAAATTACAAGGTTGGCCTCCACTTAAACACTAACTACCAAGAATGGGCGGTCATATCTTCTTATTAGAATCACACCCCTCCACTGAAAATTGTGTCCACGCTTCTTACTCATCTCTTCCTCCTTTTTTTTTAAACTGTTAATTGATTCTTCTTTTCCATTCCCTCTAATTGCTCTCTTTAACTGAAGCACCCGTTCATTGTGGACTACCTTCTAAAGACTCTTGTCTAGTGTCTAAAGCATTCCTATTTGGGTTTTCATCTTTTTCTCTTATTTCATTGGTTTTGTTTCATTTCGCATGCTTCCCTCATATTATATAAGTTATTTTTCAAGTAAAATGCTAGGTTTGTAAGTACATTTGTGATATATTAGTGAAATATTCCTAAAACATGTGTTTATATACACATTTGAGATGAAAGCATACTTAAGTTCATGTGTTTTGTACTCAAAGGTAGTATTTTGTGTACTAAAATCAATAATATTCATAAATTCTAATATTTTATTGTTGAAACATGATTTAATCCAATTTGGACTTAAATTTACTGTTGCTATTGTTATAAACATTGTTTTGAGTTAAACAATAGCTCAGTTTTGTAATGATTGAGTTGATTCACAATACGATTAATATAGGATATGTTGGCACCTCAATAGCTCAATTATAGGGCTTATATTCAAAATATGATTTCAAATTTTTAAAGGTTTACAACATATTTAGCCTATTGCTATTGTTCATGAAGAAAAAAATAGCATTAATTTATTGAGTATTGTCTCCATGTATATCTGGTACAAAAATACTCCTTTTTAGTATTTGTGTTTACATTTTTAGTATGACAACTTTAAATGTAAGTATATATAGATATGTTTAAAGTATTTATTTACATGATGTTTGTATTTGCAGTGATGGAATTATAAGCATACAGTCGTTGCTCCTCGGGATATTTTAATACTGCAATGAAAAAGTTGGAACCCAAAATTGGGTTCTATCATAGACACACCCTTAAAGAAACCCCATTCCATATATTTGAAAATACAGTTGAACTATTACGATTTCAATGGAGCACAACCAATCATTAGACAATTCAATATACGAACAACTTCATTTGTCTTTGGTGAAGACGTCGAAATTCCTTTTCAAGGTCCAGAGTTTTATTTAGTGTTGGGGTTGTCTCATGTGAGGCAACCTGTCGATGTTGATATAAAGATGAACTCAAACATTGTTGATTGCTTGTTTTTGAAAAAATATTTTGAATGTTAACTGTGGATAAATATTTAAAAGGTTACAAGAATATGTAGATAGACATAGTGATGAAGATATTAAAGAATTTGGTTAGGTTGTATATACTTTTTGTTTTTAATTGTATTTTGTTTCCAATGAGAAACTATTGCAAGCCCCATTTTGTCATCCCTTACATTGATGACCTATCTTCTATCGAGTTGTATGCATGGGGGGAGGCTGTATACAATTTTGTAGTTCAAAAATTGAGAAATCACATAGGAGGTGATGCAGAGGAAGTGTGGAGGAAAAAATATTTTGGTGGTTGTGCAATTGGTCTTATGGTGAGTGTCTTTGAAGCTTTAAATTATAAAATTGTTGTCGTTTACTGTGAGTAAATATAATTTTTTGCTTTATAAACAATAGGGATAGCTATATGATCACATTCCTTCTTTGGGGAAAACAAAATGTTTGCATGCATGCTCATAGTTCTTTCGATGGGCTGATAGCAAAATCCCCAAAAATGTGGCTAATGCTGAGAAAGCTTTTAAGCAAATTAGAAGGAAAAAAGGTAAGAGTTTATTATTTATATTTAGAATGATTCCCTACATGTTTGACATTTGAAAGAAATGTGTAAATTCCTATTGTAATAGATTGTAGCTATCTATCCTTTTCCTGAGGAGGAGAAACTTATCACTACAATACTAGTAATTATATAGATGCACATGATTACTACTTGAAGTTTACTTTGTTATTATGTTAATAATTTTGTGCGCTTTGTTTAGGTTTCTATTGTGTCAAGCTATGATGTTTTAAGTTTGGAAGCTCAGTTGAGGTAGAAAAATGAAGATGTGGAATTGCTGAAGCATAGAATTGAAATTTTGGAGAGAACAGTAAATGTAAGTGATAAGGAAAGGATGGTTGAAGAGGAGAAAGAGAATAAAGATGAGAAATATGAAAAGAAAGATAGTGCTAGTGCTGCTGGTGTTCAATACAGTTATGAGAAACCACACCTGGAGTTTGTTGTTAATGTGTTTGAGACTCTGTGTGATGGTGATAATAATCATAATGGTCATGATAGTGATGGTGGTGATGCTAATGTTGATGTTGAAGGGGATAAAGAAGAGAAAAATGTTGATGTTGAAGGGGATAAAGAAGAGAAAAATGATATTCCACATGAAAAAAAAAGCAAGAAGAAGCATGATCATATTTTTTCTATTGTCCGACATGTGAGAACACGAGATGATTGGAAGAAAAAGAGAAAAGATGAAGATTTTATCACACCACCCCACTCCACACCACCAAAGAGAACCAAAGTTGGCACTAGTCGAGATCGTGGTAAAGGTAGCAAGGCTTCGAGGAAAAATATTGCAGAGGTGAACCAAGGTACAACTAACATGATGCTGAAGAAGTGGCTTAATATACTGAAAAGGCGAAGACCGGTGCTAAAGAAGTGAGTTTCAAAACTATCGTGTTTGATATTTAGTACTTGATTTCTTTATAAAAATACCAGAAGTGTGACCAAAGAGTACTCTAAATTGGTTTTTGAATACTAAAATTACTGAGAAAAAATACTACCTCCTATTTTTATTTTAATGCAAATTATATATATCCCATAGGGTGCTTGCTGTTGAAGGTTTTAGAATTCACCTGTAACACCCCAAATTCTAAAATCATAAAATATTACAAAATGCAAAATTGATAAATTTAGCTCGATTAATTTTGGATTAATTTAATTACAGTTTAGAATTAAATAATTATAATCGAGAGTTTGGGTCACAAATAAAAGAAGGACTTGATTGCACAAAATTATAAAGTTTAAGGGGTTAATGTGGAGAAGTTAAAAATTGGAGGACTTTGAAATAATTAAATTAGGGCTTAGTTGATTGAAATAGGGGTCAATGTATGAAAAATAAAACTTTAAGGGGCTAAATGAAAGATTGGGGACTGAACTAAAAAGTAGATAAAAACCCAAGGACGTAATTGAAGTTGGTCAAGAAATTTTGGGGTTAATTTGTAAGAAGCTAAAAGTTATTTCTATATATGTAGCTAAGGACGAATTTTTATCTAATTCTAAAATCGACCCAACCCCTACCTTAATGGTGAACCGCTGGTAAACATCCATGAAGCCCAAAACCAATTACACCAAAATGTTCCTCTTCTCACTAAGAACCCAACCATACCAATATTCACCAAAAAAAACCTGGTGAAATCATCAAAAAATGCAACCCGATGGCGGAGCTTGGCAATGGTGGTGGTTCCATCGCTTCTGGAGGTGAAAACAGGACAACGTTTAGTGGGTTTTGTTCGAGAGGAGGTGGGTAGTCTGATGGTGGCTTCAATTTTGGATTTTAACTAGCGGTGGTAGGAGATTTGACGGTAGCGATCGATAGTGGAGGCTAGGGTTAGCCACGGCTTTGAATGACCAATTGATCGACTTATCATCATCAAAATCAAAAATTGGTTAGGGCATTTTACTTTTGGCGTTGAGGCACACCCGGTAATGGTGGCAGCTCACATCTCCGACGGTGGCACGTGACTTAGTGATTTCTGAGCAGTTTGTTCAGATTTACACTTTGAACTTATCTGGACTAGTTTCGACATGAGATTAGATTTCGGTTCAACCCAATTTTTGTAGATTTCAATAATCAAATTTTAATTTGATTAAATTATTGAATGTAATTGGATTTTCAAATGAAGTTAACTGTGACCTAAACTAAGATTATTGAACTACAATTCAACCTAAGGTTATGGATTAATCTTATATTTAATATAGTATTGAATTCAATTAACTTAGAATAATTATCTTATTGTTGTTAAGACCTTCCATAAGATTTTAAGAACCAGTTTACCGACATGTCAAGTTAAGGAATATGATGGGTAATTATCTTGCACTTCCATGTGACATGAAATTTGAGAATTATGACTGAGCAGTTAGAGTAGTTGAGGAATTTGACAAAAATGTTTAAATGTATTAAGACTTATGATTTAGAAATTGCAATCAATGTTAGGTTGTGGTTATCTACTCCAAACTTTTCATCAAGTGGGAAGCAAGGTCATGGATTGCTTAAACATCTAAGAATTATTAGGACTATGTCAAAATACCTTTAAGTTGATACAAATGCTCGTTATATTTATGGTTGAGGATCAAAAAACTGATAGAATGATAACTCAAGTTATCTTATGACAGTTTTCGGGCTGACTAGGAAGCCATGACTTAAGCGACCACGAGTAGGAATTTCTTTGCATTTATTAGGTGAGTTTATATTCAATAGTATGAGATTCTTTGCTGGAGAAAGAATATAGATACTTGTTACTATATCCTGTTCATTTGATTTCTTTCGATCTCTGTGTTAAAAAATAGTACTCCACATCACCCATTCCATATTGAGCGCTTTTATTGTCTTTGCTTGATGTCGCTTTATTTTAAATTGGTGATTGTGTTGAGGGAGCTAAAAAATGATTTTGAAATATATGTTGTATCACCATGTCTTCTTGGAAACCAACCTGGTGTTGGATTTATTCGTAATAATGTTAACATGGCATTTTGATTTATGTTGTGAAATACTATTGGATACATTATGTGTTATCAATGAATATGACTAATTTCCTTCAGGGTGGGCCCTGGGATTGGTACTGAAAGACTATCGGGCGGTACGGACCGATGGTGGCTAGTCTTTGGCCGATACCCTATTACTGTTATCTTGTCTCATAGCCAGTTGCAGATAATTGTCCATGAGTGGGGTAAGACATGTAGCTAGCCATGCCACTGCCTATTTACTATACTGAGTTGATCACTCAGAAATTTGAAGGGATAAGGATTTCTATGTTTTCAAACGTGGAGAGACAAGGTAAGAGAATTGTCAACAGCTTTTTTTACTTAGAAATGTTCTCCAAGTTGTAATTGATATTCTTGGTGCTTATGCTTTGAATCTCAAATGTTTGACAAAAGCAAATGATTACTCAACTACTACATTGACCTTTTGGGTCATAATTGAAACTTAAATTCCCATGAGAGACAGTGAATTTTGTGAGGTCTCATCACTGGTAAGGGACGGTGGTAAGATGGATCATTCTTAAATTTGACTAAAACCTTATCTCATAATTTTTGAAAATATTTATGCTCCTACTTACCTCTATTATTTGTGAAATTGTCACCTTGTTATTATAGGTAAATTATCTCACTAAGTCATTTAGACTTACGTTGTTTTATTATTTCTTTCATTTTTTATCCCAAATAGAATCAAGCAATGAAGATAGACTGACCTAGGCAACACATGAGGTAATGAGGGTGATAGAAGTGCTAAGTGCCATTTAGGATATTTTGATTCAGAACTCGACACCTAATAAACGTTGTTGTAGAAGTAAATTACTTTCAAGATTTTGATGAGTGTATTTTCTATTATGGTAAGAGTGGTGGTATAAGGTAGATAGCACCTCGGTCGGACACAAACACATCTTGGTCGGGACATTACATCACCTAAGTGAATTTCTATCGAGAAAAGATTATTGAATGGCACAATAGCATTCCTAACAAACAACAAAGTATTATTGATTTTTGTTTTTATGTAAACCCAATTTGGAGTAATAATTCCCTTATACGTGTGTGAATAGATATTAAGAATCTTAAGGTTGGTTCTCTTAACTTATAATGTTAACTTGTTTTGTAGTGTCATTGTTTTGGACGAACCTCACCACTTTACATGAGGAGATGTTTTGTGCAATTTGTTATTTGGAAAGGAGTTGAGAGGTGATCTGATTGATTACTACTTGAAGATACTCTGTAGTAGCTCTTCTAATACATCTTCTGGACATGGAACGTAGGGTATGTCTACCATTGTTCAAGTAAATAATTTTTAAAGTATCTAACACTGTACATGAGAAAAATGATTAGTGATACCAATACAATTTGTAGATTGCAATATTGATCAAATTGGAGACAATGAACAAGAAATGTATAATAAAGCCATAACAATATCCAATAATTCTTAAGGAAATGAATGTTAGTTTACGAAAGATGCTTGAGCAGCTGAATATAGATGTCTTGACCACATGTCGATTTGTTATCTTTCTAATTGTGTATAAGTTCCATTAGTTCCTATTGATTTTTGATGCAGCCACAAAGAAGTTTATACAGATGAACTTTGCTTGGTCCCCTATGTCAAAATCAATTGCAAGAGTTTATTTAAGTTCTTTGTCTTTTAAAATTATTCATGTAAGCAAGTACACAACATATAATAAATGATGTTATTATTACGCTTCACAGGGTAAGTTTATAGCACCTAAGGCACTCATTGGGGTATAATGTTGGAAAAGGGGACCTTCAATATGCCTACTGCCACCATCAAGTTCGCCAAGTGGACTACGGAGTTTATTACTATCTTTGGGCTAAATACTATGCAAAGAACTAAAAAGATTTTTGAGACTACACAAACTTATATTCCATTGATACATACCAGGCACATATAGTTGCCAAGATTCTAAGATATAAGCATGGCTAGCTATATTCTCATATAAAATCTCAGCGCTAGTCTTAAGTAATGCAATATTTCTCTTTGTAGTTGCAATATAATTGACCAAACATGAAGTAGGTTTTGTGTGATTGTTGGTTTAAGTTGTAGTATAGATAAGAACAATGTGGTTAGATATGCTAATACTTTAGAAAAACTAAAATATGTGTGATTGTTGGTATAAGTTATCGTATGGATGAGAACGATGTGGTTAGATATATTATTACACAAGTGAAGTTCATTAAAAAAAAAGCCAAATATGAGTACAGAATCCTTCACCATAAATATACAATACGAACAAACTAAGTAGACAAACTCTGATTCCAAATACATAAGTGCCCTAAAGGCTACTTTTTTTTGCTATATTTTTAGTATTATTCTCAGCACATGAGAGAACGTTCTCCATTCAGCCTAATCTACCCATTTTATGTTCATTAGACCACAAATTATGATCATATGAACTTATTTGGTGATGATATGTTCGGTGGTGTAGGAGAGGGTGCTGGAGTAACACATTTGCCTCTTACGTAAAGGCTTCATACTAGTATGAATGATTCCTATCCATTCCAAACACATGCTATAATGACTACATATTCAACAAATCATGCATTTGAAGTTATGGGGGTAAATATTGGGCTATTCCACGTGTTGATTGATGTTAAAATCAACTTTAGGCAAAGTAAGTACATAACTCCTAATCGTAAGGACACAACATAGTTAAATATAGTACATAAACCTTATATTGAAGTTCATAAATGCCTAAAATGGGTATTTTTTTTGGACTTTTAGTTTCATTCGAAGCGCATGAGGGATTGTTCTTCATTTGACCTAATTTGGGCATTTCACGATTATTAGACCACAAAGTATGATCATATGGACTCATTTGGGAATGATATGTTTAGTGGTGTAGGAGGGGGGTATCGAAGTGATGTATTTGTCTCGTGCGTCAATGCTTTATACTAGTAGGAATACCTTCACAAGTAGTGGAATGAAGGTCTTTATGTTCCCAAGCATTCAAACATGTACTATCATGACCACATCTTTGAAAAATCATGCATTTAAGGTTATGAGGTCACCAATGTGTTGTTCCACATGTTGATTGAGGTCAAAATCACTCTTTGGAAAAGCAAGTACATAATCTTTTATAAAAAGTACATAACGTGTACAAAATGAGTGCATATACCTAATTTATAGGTACATAAATGCCTAAAATGGGTACTTTTTTCTATATTTCAATATCATTCTCTACATAAAGGGGAGAACGCCTAATCTGGCCTTTTCATGTTTGTAAGAGCACAAAGTATTGATGATAGGTTTGGTGGTGTGGTGTGTGTTGTTTTGATACATTTACCTTATGCGTAAAGGCTTTATACTAGGAAAAATGACACCACAAGTGGTGGAATGTGGATCTTTGTATTCCCAAGCATTCAAACATCTATTATGACAACCACATATTTGAAAAAATCATGCATTTGAAGTTATGGGATCACCAATGGGTTGTTTGATGCGTTAATTAAGGTTAAAATCAACCTTTGAAAAAGCAAGTGCATAATTCTCTACCACAAGTACACAATATGTACAAATTAAGTACATAAATACTATCCCCAAGTATATATGTACTAGAAAGGGGTACTTTTTTCCACATTTTCAGTATCGTTCTCAACATATAAGAGATCGTTCTCCATTTGGCCTAATCTGGCCTTTGCATGTTCATGAGAACATTGAGTAGTGCACTTAAGACTCATTTCGTGATGATAGGCTTGGTGGTATAGGAAGAGGTGTCATTGTGATTCATTTGCCTCATGCGTCAGTGATTTATACTAGTACGAACAATTCCCATCCATTCCAAGGCTTGCATATCATGCATACGATGTTATAAGATCACCAATGCACAGTTCCACATGTCGATTGAGGTTAAAATTGGCTTTAGGAAAACTATGTACATAACTCCTAACCACAAGTACACAACATATTCAAACTCAGTACATAAACCCCATTTTGAAGTACAAAAGTGCCAAAAATCAAGTGAGTTATTTGACCACCTTTTTGTTGGTCCTTTTCTTTCCATTTACTACCTCTTTTGTATGTCTTGTGCATACAAATGACTTTCAAGACTTTACTTTCCCTTCTAGGGGTTTTCTGTCCTGGGTTGAATAAAAAACGATTACTTCAAGCCATACAAGAACTTCTTCTAGGGAAAGAAAAAGGCAAGCAGCCACTTTAGTAGGCAGCATTAATGGATGATGGGTTTCATCCAATTCCTTTCTTGCCCAATATAGGGAAATTTAAGGCATTCCCTATTCTTCGCAAAGGGAGCTCATTGGGTACTATTTTTTGGATTTACAATATCATTCTGAGCACATGAGGAATCATGCTTTGTTGGGCCTAATTTGGGCATTATAAGATCATAAAGCCACGAAGTATTATACCCAGGACTTTTAATGTGATGATAGGTTTGGTGGTGTAGAAGGGGGTGCCGTTCTAATTCACTTACCTTATGCATCAAAACTTTATACTAGTACGAATGATACCACAAGTGTTAGGATGTGGGTCTTAGTGTTCTCCTACCATTCCAAACATGTGATTTCACTCATGCGTTGCTCCACAGCTTGAATTGAGGTTAAACTCGTTCTTTGGAAAATTAAGTACAGAACTCCTGAATATAAGTACATAACCATTGCAGTTTCGGTACATAAATGCTATTTTGAAGTACTCATATGCCTAAACTAGGTACTTTTCTTGGGGTATTCAGTATCATTGTTAAGTGAAAATGGTATTTTTTATTTGCATTTAAAGTATCTGATAAATTTGGGTATAGTATCTAAAAATTGTGATATATTACATTACATGCAATATCAAATATTCCAACACATGATTTCACTCATGCGTTGATCCACAGCTTGAATTAAGGTTAAACTCGTTCTTTGGAAAACAAAGTACAGAACCCCAAATTATAAGTACATAATCATTGTAGTTTCAGTACATAAATGTTGTTTCTGAAATACTCATACGCCTAAACTGGGTACTTTTCTTAGGATATTCAGTATCATTGTTAACAAGAAAAACACAATATATTATACTACATGCAATACCAAGCATTCCAACAAAAAATCAACTAATATTATTACATAATAGTCTAAATAGACTAGTCTAACGTGTCCTTCAAAAAGCAAAAATTAGCAACTATCATTAGTCTCTGAGCACTATGCAATCCTTCTTATATTGATTGTATTCCCTTGATAAGCCCTCTTCTTTCAGATTACTAACAAATAAAAAAAATATATTAGTTACACAATAATGAAAAGAAGGTATATCAAGCATACATATGCAATGTAATGGTAAGCAAATACGTTAGCAATGTCAAGCTAGAGCTCAAGCTAATCAACTAGTCATAGCTACTTTGCATGTACGACGTTTATGCCCACTTCTACCACACTGCTTACACTTGACTGCTTGAACATCAATTAGAGATGAAAATCTTTGTGTCCTCTTACGACCTTGTTGAGGTCTCACATAAAGTGCATAAATGGTTGGTTTTTCTTTTGCTTCGAATGTGTTCAGGTCAAAAAGTAGGTATAGGGTTAAGTAAAAGTTCGTATTCTTGTTGATATCTCAGCTCGATAGTATTAATCAGTTAAGTCATACATCGAGAGTGACTTAGACTCAATACATGCACAAGCATACTTGCAAGGCATTCTATTAACTTGCCATGCCTGACATGAACAACTCCAGCTCTACAAATCTACAACATAGGATTTGTCATGATCACTGACCTCAAAATTACAACCACTAGATTTCTCAACTTTTAGTGTACGAGAGGCCATATAATTTACTGCTAGTTTATTCTCCTGCTTCGGGCATAATACTCCAGTAAGTTTATTATCTTTTTCTCGTTGATTATGCATGATAACTATGATTTGTTTGCAAATGTGATCCACCATAGCTACAATGGGAACAACTTATGCTGGTTTAATCTAATTATTCCAACATTCTGCTTGATTATTGTTTATTACTCCCCATTTATCACCAGTAAATAAAGAATTTGCCTAACACTACGGCTCTAATTGCATGATGAAGTCTCTGGCAAGAGGCATAGACTCCACTATGCCGTTTATATGCTGAGTATATTTTTGTCTTGTAGGAGCATATGTAGCTTTCATAAAAATAGATACCCAATGTTTCTGGTTGTGGAAGGGGTACTTTTTCATTACCTAAAATTAAAATTATATGATTATTAGATTTCTTGAACTATTAATTCGACATTAATTTAGGGCAAGACATAGATTTTAATAAAATACAATAAAATCTTACTTACTTTTTGAAGTTGTCTACCAAGTGTCTCAAATAATATGCATGATGGCTACTAGGAAATACAATGGAGATGGCTTTAAGAAGCCCAATATGTCGATAAGAGAAAAAACTGAACCTTTTGAACCTGTGCTATGGTGAGAATATAAAATGCTCCTCAATTTCAAGCAAAACCACTCTCAATTAGTATCATTTTCAACATCAACAACTGCATATGCTAATGTGAAGAGATCATTGTTGGGATCTTTGGTGACAGCACTAAGTAAGCATCCTTTATATTTATTCTTAATGTGAGTGCCATTTAAGAAAATTAGTGGTCTGTATCCACTGAGAAAGCCAACTAAACAAATTGTGAAACAGATAAATAATCACTGAAATTTTAGGCTCACCAGCTCAATCTCATAATCTGCAACACTTCCCGGATTTGTTTCCTTCATAGCCCTACAATACCATCTCAACTTATCAAATGATCCCTTGTCTACCATGAATATCATGCATAACTATTTTCTTACCCAACCATGCTTTATGGTATGAAATTTCTATGCCAAATTCTCTATGAATAACTTTCATCACATTGATAGGTAGTTAACGGGGCTCTCCTCTCAATTTTTCTTTCACTACATTAGCAATATAAGAAGAATCAGCTCTAGGATGTCCCCTCGTCCGAAGACTACCCTTATTACATGTATGTTTTAGATTGCATTTTTTAATACCAACGAGTTTGTCAGCTTCATGTCTTGAGGCATATATTCTCCATTTGCAATTATCAATGCTACAAATTGCTATAACCGTTTTTGAGTCATTTTTCTTATATATAAAGGACTTTCTAGTAGCAACAACATAATTTTAAGTTTAATTCTAAACTCTTCAACATCCTGGAACGTTTGGCCCTCTCCACAGATGCAATGACTCTAAGCATCAATTAAATTCTTTTATATTGCTAAATCATATTGTGACTCACTTGTGGAGGGAATGTCCTCTTATATTTCATTCCTAAATGGGTGTTCATTGCAAAGAAATAACATACTCAAGTATATAATAATTGTTAATAAAGTGCTACAAGATTAGTACATAAGTGCTCAACAATTTTAGTATTCAACAATAAGATAACTAGATACTTAAGTAAACAATATCAGTATTTCACTTAGAAGAAGTATGTACTAAAAAAAATAATTGAAGTACTTAAATGGAGGAGTTAAGTACTAAAATGACTAAATCTAGTACTTAACATAGAAGACCTTAATATTGAAATGAACAAATTTAGTATTTAATATATAGGGCCTAAGCACTAAAACACAAATATTCAGTATTCAATGTAGAAGAGCACAAATACTAAAATGAACAAATTCAGTATATAACACACAAGACCTAAGTACTAAAACACCTAACAATAAATACTTAGTAAGACAACATCATATAACTAATAATATAGATGGTACAAATTGGGACAACACAAGTATGCTAAATAATAGAGGCAGCACAAAATTGAAGATATGAAATATTTACCAACTTGTATAGCTACTTTGCTTTCCCTATCCACTAGGTTCACTTTTTTGGACAACCATCGTGCCAACTAAGGTTATCTTTAACCACAAATGCAGGCGAATCATGTTGGACATATCCTCATTAGCATTCAAAGTCACGTTTATTTTTTGATGGGGAGAAATGTATTGCACTGTGTGGAATTGAGGAAACATGTCACACCATTTTTTCTCCTGTTGGAAATATAGTCCCACTAGAGTCATGCTCTCAAAAATGGACATGATATAGAGTTCCCCATTATATATACAATTCCCTAATAGTTGAATTTGAGGTTCTTCTCCACAGTTGACATTTTGGTTAAAAAAAAATTAAAAATACTGTTGCTTGCCAAAGATTACAATGATGCTTAACCATGTAACAATGGAGACAAATTAGGCTTCCTTCTTGTTGTAGCCAGTT
>JACGDI010005221.1:145037-155647 GCA_014898725.1 Jacaranda copaia | reverse complement strand
GAGAGAGAGAGAGGGACAGAAAAGCACTGTGTTCCACCGCAGGAGGAAAACAGAAAATAGAAGAAAATGAGTGAGGGAGACGTGAGATATTAGGGTTTAGGAAGAAATAAAAAGAAAAAGAAAAGAAAAACATTAAAGGAGGCCACTTTCGTCATTCTAAGTGCCTGAAAGTAAAAACTAAAATCAAACTTTATATAAAGAGTTGAAAATAAGAATTGATTGGGTGAGGACTAAACACCAAATACCAAATAAAAAATAGATTTAGATATTTTGAATTAAGTTTCCCCAAAATAAACTTATTTTCCCTAATTATTTGTGGTTTGCAGAGGGGCATAATTTATAATGCATCATTAAACACACACGTAAAAACAAAAACAGAGAGAGAGAGAAGAAAATCAATACAATGCTACATGCATAGGGTGATGATTTAGTTGATTTAGTTAAGGACTATGTTGGAACGCGAGTGCTTGATGTTGTCTCTCTTCTTCCCTCATACCTTTTCCAGGATTTTTCTTTTCTTTCAGATCAACATTCTTCTCTCTCAAGATTTCAGGTAATCATTGTCTGTCACGCAGTCTTCCTTTCGAATGTCTTACATTGCATTTTATTTTGAATATCTTCCCCTTCATTCTGCATATATATACATATAGTCCACGTAATTATAACCAGAAAAAAATTGTTTTAAACCAGAAATAGATTAATCCATGTCATCCCGGAATCATGTATGCATAAGCATGATTGTTCCTGAATTTTATATCACATCTGCATATCCTTGGGGGTTTTTGCCGTTCGATCCAGATTTCCACCATCATGATTGATTCTCTCTGCTCATACATTGAATTGTAATAACATCATCCAACATATAGAGCATGGTCACTCGATTCATCAATTATAAGGTACTTTTTATTGGGGAAAACAGGTTTACTTTCCGACAAAGTAAATTAGAAATAAAGTTTTAGACAAGAATTCATGGTAATGGATGAAATAGGTAACTAACGTGAATTCTTACAATTTAATTGAAGGCATGGGATACCCCTCTAAAGCCCAAAACAATGGAATTTAAGGGTCGTTTGCAGAACAATGGTGTCCTCAACACGGATATTTGGAAAACACATAATGGCAACTTATACGCATTAAGCTGCAATCCCGTAGTGTGGTATGATGTGCATGCGTAGCCTTTATGTAACTTGGAATGGTTATTAAAAGTTAGAGACTTATGTTTGTGGGCCTCTTATTCATTATTCAGTTCACTTTGACTTGCAAAAAATGGGAATTTTCTTTAGTTTCTTGTTAGATCAATAATATCCCTGTATAAAAGAGCACCGGGAGAGGGAAATACCTGAGTTGCATGAGAAACTGGAGATAATGAGGATGATGCTAAAAGAAGCATTCCTTTATGGACTTGTAATCATATATGAACTGATTCGTTTCAGAAAAGAGTTACAAATATGAATGCTTGTTTAACAATATTGCTTCTACATAATGCAATTAGAAATTCAGAAGTTCCCTCTTTTCGTGCAGAAGTTGAGAATCAAGTGAAGAAGATTCTGAAGATCACAAAAAGTATAAACCACGGCAATAAAGGGAAAGTGAGAAAAAAAATCAGAAGCGATCAATCTTATTGAAGATTTCCAAAAGCAGTATGAATCACCATACTCTTTGTATGAAGATTTAAGAGAAGAGGTGAAGAAGAATGTTGGTGGTGTACATAATGATTGTTCTTCTGGTTCTAACTCAGATTTCGAGTCATATTATTCTCCAGGGGAGTTCAATGCAGGAACTTCAAAAGCCTCTGATGGTGATGACCAAGAAGCTGAAATTCAGACTAAGAACATACCATCTTTAAAGATAAATTGACTTCTTCAACTGAAGTGAAGAAAACCATGAATCTTGATTCAGAATCTGAGGAAATTCTCAAGGACCTGAGGATTCAAGGGGAGGAGTCAGAGGACACCAGCCAGAGGTTGCGTCAGATGAAAAATTTAGAGGGACAGGTTGCAAGCTTAAAGCATGAAAATTCAACCGTTTGCGTGAAGAAAAGACAACTGGAAGAGCAAGTGGAGTGCAAGTTTGATGAAGCTCTGCAAATGAAAGAGAGAATCTCAATACTAGAAGCTCAGGTTTTGGAAACTGAGGCCAATTCCAAAGAAAATGAATGTCAATTTGTTTCGCTTAGAAACCAATATGAGGATAAAGAGCAGCAATATTTATCCAGAATATCAGACCTTGTGGAGCAGGCCAACGATATGCAGCTCGAATTGAATACTTTAAAGCATCAGAGAGGTGAATTAGAAGAAAATTTGGCAGGTGAAACTAAACAATGTTCATCTCAAGTCGAGGGCCTAATTGAAAAACTGAATTCTCTGCAGCAGGAACTGGTGTCTGTAAATAGCCAGAAGGCTGAATTAGAGACAAAACTCAAAAAGAGAATAGAAGACACAGCAGAGGAGAATGAAGGCCTAAAAGTTATGGTAAATAACTTAGAACTAGAGATTGATTCCTTAAGCAGGAAGAAGAGTGACCTGGAAGAGGAGCTAAAGAAAAAAGCCCTTGCAGCTTTTCAATCAAATGCAGAAAAAGAGAAGCTGCATGGAAAAATATCTGAATTGCAGAGTGCTCTTTCTGACAGGGAAAATGAGCTATCAACAGAAAAAAAGAACTTGAAGTCTTGCCAATATAACATGTCTATGAAGATTGGGGAGATAAAAAATCTAAAGAACAAGTTGGAAGCCTTGCAAATGGAGGTTGAGAAAGAGAAACAAGAGTCTTCCTCAAGGGAATTATGGCTGAAGAAAAAGAACACTGAACTGACCGACAAGATTGCCCATCAGCAGAAAACTCTGTTTGAACTGGAAGCCATTATCAGCAAGTTGAAAGACGAAAACGAACAAGCCCAGAACAGATTGTTGTATTCCAGACAGCTGGTGGACAAAAAGGTGGATGAAGTGGCAGAAGAATTTCGAAAACAGTTTGAAGACAAATACAGAATCCTGAGCCGGAGGATCAGGGTGGCAGAACAGCTACATGCTGAAAACAAGGAGTTCTTCCGGAAGGCTAAAGAGGCGTATGAGCAAGAAATAAAGGACATCAAAGAAAGGGAAGGGAGAACTGAAATTGGACTAAAACATGTAAAGGAATTGACACTCAAAGCAAATGATGTGCTCACTTCATTAGACACGGTGGCCTTAAAGTTTGAGGAATGCAGTGCTAATTTCATGAATAGGATTTCCAAGGCATCATGTGAGCTGAAATTTACAAAGCATAGGGCGATGAGGAAAAACAAGGCACTCTTACATGTGAGGGACGATTTGGACTGCTTATTAGTCCAGCTTGGCAATAAGGAAGCCGAGATATTGATGTTCAGGAAGAAGCTGTGGAAGACAGAGAACAAGGTGAGGGAGTTGGAGAAAATGCTGAAAGAGAAAGAAGATGGAATGCTTGGACTTAAGGAGGAGAAGAGGGAAGCCATTAGGCAGCTATGTGTGTGGATTGACTATCATCGTGGTCAATCAGATTATTACCAGAAAATGTTGTCTGAGACGAACAGAGGACGCAGGAGGCCATCTTGACAACATATCTGGCAACAAAAACGTGCGATTTTTGTTGTTGAAAACCATTGTCATCAAGAAATTCCTTTCTTTCTTTCAACTAGGCAGCAGAGACTATAGAAGAATAAGGTAAACAATCTCAGGTTGTCTGTAGAGCAAACCTTGTACGAGGACATATGGTCTTGGACAGAACCACATTAATAACATTTTTCTCTTTTTCCTTAGTAGTGCCTTTAGTTACTGTCATGTTTGTATCGTCATGTTCTGGGATTTGCTTCAGATTTTGGTTTTTCGGTTTCTAACCCAAATTTCACCACTTTTTTGACACGAAAATATATTTCATTCTTTTTTCTTTTGTTTTGTTCATTACAGAATCACAAAGGGGACATATGTATGTCCCCTACTGCATAATGTCTTTCCCAAGCATGTCTTTTTTGTTTAGAAAAAAATGTTTTATCGCATTAATTTTACCTAATAGACCTGGCAAATTGTAGGCTAACTAATTCCTCAATTGTCTGCTATAATGGCCTTTTTGACATTTTAGATTCTCTATTCCATGTGAATTATTTATTGTTTAAAAATTTTGACGAGAAGAGATAAATACGAGAGAAAAGAAAAAATAAAGTCTCATATTTGTTAGGTAATTTGGAAACAATGAGGAAATGAATGAAGAGATGGGTGACAAATGTATTGGAGAATGAGAGAAATCAAATGGAATTTTTCCTCGTATCCCATGCCATTTTGTGAGGAAAATTTTTCAAATGCACTCCATTTTTTTCTCAAGTCCTTTTAGTACTTTTTTACCTTATAAACAATCAAAAATATTTTCTTAATATCTCCTATTTCTTTTCCTTACCAAAATTCTCGAACCAAACACAGTGTTAATGTTGTATCTTTTATTTCACCTTACAAATGTATTCTAACTGCATAAACCCCATCCAACTGTTTATCTTAAAAATTATTTTATAACATTGACATTTATCCATATAACGGAATAGAAGACAAAACATATTCAAATGAAACATTTGAATTGCTTTTTCAAGAGATCCAAAATATCCCCATATTTAGTACAATGAATTATTGGGATTGCTTTTGATGATAAAATATCATGCTACATTATGCTCAATTATGTCATTCTCATATTGCTTATATGAAATTCAAAGTTCGAGCTTGTATTGAATTTTTATTATGAGCGTGTAAATTAAAAAAATAAAAATTGTATTGTGATAGAAACGTAATGGGCATGTTTCATGCGACATTGAAGCGAATCTTATTTTGGAAAACCACTAGATGCATCCAAAATTAGAGTACAGAATTATTTGGGTCGCTTTTACTTGAGCAGAATACTTAAGCTTATAAGCTAGTTAAATGTCAATAAAATGTAAGTCAATTTAAAAAGGAATCAGTACATGAGTAGGAAATATCTTGCCCACTTCTCATTTGTGAACAAAAAATTCCTTCTGAACCTCATTTCCTCTGATGCACTTCATGCCATAAATATCCCCCCCTTGCAACTTAATTTTAAAATGGGTTAATTGCAATTTACCCCATGTATTTTAAAAATTAATTAATTTACCTCCACATAAAGAATAAATATTTAAAATATCTCTATGTATTTTAAAAAATCATACTCACCGTCTCCTCCTTCCCATCTACTACCTATTTAACATAATTTTAATATAAAAAGACTAATTTACTCTTAATCATTTAATATATTTTCAAGTCAATTTAAATAACCTTTTATTAATATTTTTTTTCTTCTCTTTCATTCCTTTCTTTTCTTTTTGTTTTTCATTTATCACTTCTTCCATTATTTCATAGATTTCTCACTTTATACACATATAAATTTATCATTATTTCTCATTTCTCATTATTTCATATATTCTTGTTTTATAGATATATAAAATTTATTTACAAAATGTAAATCACTTTTATTTTTTTCAAATCAATTATATTAATCTTTCTTTCTATTGATTCATTCTAAATTAAATAAAATTTAAATTTCATAAAAATATATAGCATATTTTTTATTTATACTTAAATACATATATAAATTTATCTATAAAATTTAAATAACTTTTATTTATATATTTTTTCTTTCTAATTATTTATTTCAAATTAAATATTATATATTTATTAAAATATATATAATATATTTATATACATATATATTTTTATTGATAAGATATTTATATATGTACATTTGATGTTATTATCATATATATGATAATATATATAATTATTTAATAACATCATCTTTATATAAATTTATGAGGTCAAATTTCCTAATAACTAGTTAATAGAAAAAACTGTTCCAACTCAACCTCTAATACAGATAGAGGTTAGTCAAATAATTCAAACTCCAAATGGAGATGTTTCAATACAATTTAGGTCAAATAATAATAGTAATAATTTAATAAGATCTAGTAAATTGGTTAGATCTTCATTTTCTTATATAGATCCGTTAGATAATACCCTTGATAGCCCAAAACTTTTTAGAGCTTCAACTTCACAGGTTAATGAACCAACTTTTGAAAATAGAAAAGATAATAATCTTGACACTATATTTGATAGGTTAAAAATTAATTCTTCTAATATTGTTCATGGGTTTAATATTCAAGAAAACAACAATGACGATAATAATAGTGATGATACTATTAAACCAACTGAATCTGATATGGATTTTTCTGTACGAAATATTCATATTTAAAATAAAAGTTTTTAAATGAATAGTAAAAAAATTGATTTCACTCCTGGATCTAGTCATAGGAATCTAATAAAATTAGAATTTAATAAAGATCGATGGAAAATGTTTCGCGATTGGTTTTTTAAATCTTTTAATAAAGAACAACAAATAAATTTTCAAAATAAATTTTATAAATTTGTTTCTAAAGAAGATCAATTAATACCTTTTGTTCCTTGGTTTATGGTCACATATTTTGAACCATATCTTTTGGTAATAGAGCGAACTTATATTGATGAGAGTGAACATAAACAAAGATCTATTTTTCCACCTCAACATAATTTTATAATTGAGGGAAATAAAAATCTTCTTTTCTCTACTTTTAATAATTTCCTAGGTGGTGAACATATGCCTGCTACTATTAGGAAAATAAATATTTTAATAAGACAACAAAATTATGCTAATTTATATTTAAATGTTTTAGGTGAAACTTTAGTCTCATTATACCAAAGACTTTCTACAATTGTTAATAATAGTCATAGGATTAATAAAATTTTAGATGATTTAGAAGAAAAACTTAATAAAATTATTGTTTCTTCTCTAGAATTACCTACAAGTGTTGCTATGCCTAGCATTCAACCCCCATCTGAAATTGATAATTTTAGGCTTAGAGATATGATTGAATTAGAAAAGTTAATAACTAAAAAATTTTCTGAGTTTAGAATATCTACTCTTAGTGATATTGATGAGAATTCTTATAAAACTACTATTAATGAAGAAATTAATAAACTTCAAAAATATGTAGACAGACCTACAACGAATACTTATTATTACCCGCGTCCTTCACTGCAAGATGTTTTGCATGAGGAACAAGATATTATTCTTAATAATTCATACTCTGGTAAAAACATTTATGAATGGAACTTAGATGATTTTATAGAGCGTCATATTTATAATTTAATTCATAGGATGTTAATGTACTCTACAATTTGTAAAGCAAATGGTAATACTGATAAATCTATAGCCAAAATTATTGTAGCTGGTTTCACTAGACAACTTAGAGGTTGGTGGGATAATTATTTAATCCAAGCTAATAAAGATGAAATTTTAAATGCTGTTAAAATTGAAGGGTCTATTAATAATACAGAAAATGCTGTTTACACCCTAATTGTTGCTATAATAGAACATTTTACTGGTAGATGGACTAATAATTCTGAATACATTAGGACTTTATTAAATGGTCTAAAATGTCAAAGTCTCACCTCAATTAGGTGGTATAAAGATACATTTTTGTCTAGAGTCTTAGAACTCCCTAAGTCTAATAGCTCACATTGGAAGTCAAAATTTATAGATGGTCTTCCTTCACTGTTTGCTGAAAGAGTTAGAAAAACTCTTAGACAGAATAATCCTAATATTGATTATGATAAGTTTATTTATGGTAAGTTAATAGGAACCTATATACAAGAAGGTTTAAATTTATGTAATGAAATTAAGTTGAATCAACAAATAAAACGTAATAATATTACTGAAAAGAAACAATTAGGTCAATTTTGTGGTCAATTTGGTATGGAAATTCCTAAACTGGTTAATAACAAAACTAAAGATAAAAAAGATGAATATTATAAAAAGAAAAAATATAGAAAACGTTCTCATAAAAAGGTTAGAGAAAAAGAACGAGAAAATAGAAAAAGTAATAAAAAATTTTATAAAAAGTTTAAAAAATATGGTGCCTGTTATAAGTGTGGTAAGGTAGGACATTACGCTGATAAGTGTAAAATGAAGTCTAAAATCAATAATTTAGACATTAATGATAATATAAAAAGATGTGTTGTTTAAATTGATGCTCAATTCTAATAGTGAAAATGATTCTTCTGTTTCTTCTGAAAATGATTCTTTAAATGAGTGTTTTAATAATTCTAGTTCTGAATGTGAACCATGTCAAAATGGTGAGTCTTGTGATAGGACTAGTGATAAATCTGATAGTGAAGATTTATATAGGCTTAGATCACAATTTAGTGAACTAAATGTCATTAATAATGATAGTACTATAGAATTTTTAAAATTAATAACAGATCCAATTTTAAGATCTAAAATAATTGATCAAATTGAAAATACTCCTTCATCTTCTAGGTTAGAAGAATTTGTGTCTAATAATCATAATAATGAACCATATTTAATGTCTGAAGTTTATAAAATGTTAAAAAATAGGAATAAAAATAATACTCCTACTTCTATTAATGATCTAAAACAGGAAGTAAATAATTTAAAAAATGAAATTGTAGAATTAAAAAGAAATAATGTATTTCTTGAAGATAGGCTTAGAAAACTTGAAATAGCTCAAGGTAAACAAGTAATACCTAGAATTCAAAATATGTTTGATAGTTTTCCTAGTTTTGATAATATTCAAACTGATAATTTTCTTTTTAAATTAGAAATGGTTAATAAAAATAAACCTGTTAATAGACCATAGGTTTTCAAAAGAATTAATTGCTTTGGTTGATAGTGGTGCTGACTTAAACTGTATTCAAGAAGGTTTAATACCTACTAGGTATTTTGAAAAAACCTCTCATACTCTTCGCTCTACTAATGATGCAAAAACTTGATATTGATTTTAAATTGTCAAAAGCTTTTGTTTGTAAGAATAATAGTTGCATTCCTTTAAGCTTTTTGTTGGTTAAAAATATTTCTAACCAAATCATTCTTGGTACTCCTTTTTTAATGAAAATATTTCCTTTAAAAATGGTAGATCAAAATGGTTTTATAGGAACTTTTGATAATAAAGATTTACATTTTCAGTTTATAGATGAACCATTTTCTAGATTTCTTAATAGGATAGAAGATATAATAAAGGCTAAGAATAATCAAATTAATTTCTTAAAAGAAGAAATTATAAGTCTTAGCGTAGAGGATCAACTTAATAACCCTAAGTTAAAAGAAAAAATTTCTTTTCTTAAAAATCAATTCTCTTTGTCAATTTGTAATGATCATCCTAATGCTTTTTGGAATAGGAAAAAGCATATAGTTGATTTACCCTATGATGATAGCTTTAATGGTAATATCCCTACTAAAGCTCGTCCTTGCCAAATGAATTTAGAATATTTAACTTATTGTAAAAAAGAAATAGAATCTCTTTTACAAAAGGGTTTAATAAGACCAACTAAATCTCCGTGGTCATGTACTGCTTTTTATGTTAATTAACACAGTGAGCAAGAATGTGGTGCTCCCAGGTTAGTAATAAATTACAAACCTCTTAATAAGGTTTTAAAATGGATTAAATATCCAATACCCAATAAAAAAGATTTGCTTGATAGATTATTTAATGCTAATATTTTTTCTAAATTTGATTTAAAATCTGGAATTGGCATATTCAAATCGTAGAAAAAGATAGGTTTAAAACCGCTTTTAATGTTCCCTTTGGCCAATATGAATGGAATGTCATGCCATTTGGTCTTAAAAATGCTCCTTCTGAATTTCAGAAAATAATGAATGATATTTTTAACCCTTATAATTTTATTATTATCTATATTGATGATATTCTGGTGTTTTCTAATACTATAGAAAATTATTTTAAACATCTCAATATTTTTAAACAAGTCATAATTAATAATGGTCTTGTCATTTCAAAAACAAAAATGGTCTTGTTTCAGTCTAAAATAAAATTTTTAGGTCATTTTATAGAAAAAGAAAAAATAATTCCTATTAATAGAAGTATTGAATTTGCTTCTAAGTTTCCTAATAAAACACAATTACAAAGATTTTTGGGTAGTTTTAATTATATATCTGCTTATTATAAAAATCTTGCAAATGATACGACAATTTTATATGTTAGATTAAAGAAAAATCCTAAACCATGGAGTGATAGTCATACTAGTGCTGTTGTTAGGATTAAAGAAAAAGTTAAAAACTTGCCTGCCTAATGCTTTCTAACCCTAATTGGGATAAAATAATAGAAATAGATGCCTCTGATCTAGGATATGGAGGTATATTGAAACAAATAAATCCAAACACTAAACAGGAAATTCTTGTTAGATTTTGTTCTGGTAAATGGAATACTAGTCAAAAGAATTATGCTGTGGTTGCCAAAGAAATCTTTGCTATTATTAAATGTGTTTTGAAATTTTAAGATGATTTATATAATCAATCTTTTGTTATTAAAACTGATTGCCAATCTACACAATTTATATTTAATAAAGATTTTAAGCATGATGTTTCTAAACAGATGTTTGCACGGTGGCAAGCTTATTTAGTCCCATTTTATTTTAAAATAATATATAAAAGGGGTTCTGATAATAGTCTCCCTGATTTTCTTACTCGTGAATATTTGCAGGGACAATGATACCTCACAATAGAGGAGGTGGACGGAATCCATTTTCTAATAG